>CP092867.1:122641210-122665224 GCA_030710605.1 Cordylochernes scorpioides
GTGGGCGACTACCGATTTCTGCGGACTTCTGAGCTCCTGGCTCCTACAAGATGGCTTGGCTGGCGCAGTAGTGACCTGAACGGGACTATTCCAAACATCGCAATAGCTACACGCAATCTTCCTGCGGTCCTGCTTCTCGGGGCACAACGCCGATGTGACTGTACGCCTGGCCCTACATGCGTAGGGCACCGCTAGACCGCCGCATTGCCTGTGAGTCCGGCGACCTGTCGTTAGCCAATGTTGCTCTGCTTCCAGACCTCTTGTCCGCGAGGTCTTCGCCAGGTCCCTACAGCGGCCTCGGGACCTGCATAGATGGATATTCAGGAATGGTCTTCGTGGCTTTCATATCGCCATAACATCCTCAGCCAAATCGAGAATCCGCAGGTTCTTCACATTACTGTAAATTAGAGGCATCCGTGAGAGGTTCCCCTGATTGCATGGAGGAAGAGAATTCATCGTTGGAAGAGCTTTCGTCGATGGGACATAATTGTATATATTTTTACTATCCTAATTATATTTCATGATTTATTTTACTCTTCATCAAAGTGCTAAGCCAGCACGGTAACTTAGAATAGGGTTTATTGTTTTTTCTATCCTACCATTGACTTGCATGCGAATAAGATGTTTTCAATCTTCTTTCCTGTTATTACTTTGTTATTTCTATGTGGCCAAGCCCAGACTCTTTCTCATGTCTAGGTATTGGTTGTTTCTATTATCTGAATCTATCTATATTTTTTTCTCTTTGGATATCTCTGAAAGATAAATTCTATACTCTTCTTCTTTTCTGTGAATCGAAATTGTTTGGGTCCCCGCAGTTTGAGAGTTCATTGTCAGGATAGACCTGTTTAAAAGGAATACAACAAGTGGTCCAATACATCTCTGTTATAAATCCAACTATTTACCGTTTCATTTTTACCTTGTATATAATTTATCCTTAAATTAAATGCCCAGAGAGAGAGAGATTGAAACATACTCTCTATTACAATGTACATATAAAACTATATAGGGTTAATTATATGGGGCGAAAATATGTATAAAAACAAAATAATCACACATTATCTGTGTCAGACGAATCCCACTGGGTGTCGTCTCGTTCAATGTCACATTCTGCCCTGAAGTCGGACAGCATCTTGCCTAGGTCGGAGTCCTTGTCCCCGACATGGGCGATTGCCTTGTCAAGGAATTCCTTCAGAGCGGAGCTCTGCTCGGGCGAGAGATACTCGAGGATGTCGTATCTGTTGGAAGGGAATACAACAGCGTCTTCTATCTCCCTCCTATAAAAGCCTTCATAAAGAGGTTCTAGGATGGTGTTGGCATTCAAGCTCTCGAACAGCTCCTTTACCTGTAGAAACTGTTTCTCTTGGAGCTTTGGTGTTGTGAATTGGATGGTTATCGCATTCTTTGAATGTGTCTCTTCGGAAGATACCTCTGTTGGTACAGCAGCGGTCGAGGAAGGCGCTGGCAGAGACGGCACCGGTACAGAAGGCTCAGTGGATGGAGTCTTCTGGGGAGGAACGGAACAGTTCGCAGCGGCAGGGCTGGAAAGTACCAAGGGGGTCTTCTGGATGGTGTCAGAACCCCTCGCTGCGGAATTTGTGGAGATCGTGGGCTGGGGGGATGGAGGCACTTGTCCACTCCGTGTGTCATGAAGATGAGGTGGACGACTTCCATGGCGTTTCAAGGGGCAAGAGGATCGCCCGTGTCCCTTTCGGTGGCATTTGCTCCTTTGGAGACAATCACCAGCTTAGCAGGGAGCTGGTGGAGTTTTAGGCCTTCAATCAGAAGGACAAAGGCTTCCCTGCTGCCGGTAGTCCAGGTGTATCCGCCGCTGGTCACGACCTCATGGTTCAGGGAAACCACCCTGCAGTAGGGCCGCTGTGCCGCGACGACGTCCTCGTCCCTGATAGAAATTGGGAGATTGCCAATTGTTATCTTCTCCGTCCGTTTCTTATAAGGAAATGCCTTCAAGAGGGTGGTCCCAATGGTGAGGCCCTCCTCAACCAGGCGTTCAGCTAGATTGACGCTGGCCAGCCCGACCAGTACCTGTCAAAGGTGGCTGCAGCTGACCTGGACTTGCTCAGGGCCTGCTGCTGTTTATCGTTTTTCAGCTGCGTCACAGAGTGCTTCCTCGGTGGCTGAGGTGGCCTGGCTACCCTGTCCTGGGTGATGTGGCGTGATGTACCGGGCTGTGCGGCCTACGTGCCTGTTCTGTAGAGGGCGAAAGCTTCCTCTTTTTCCGCTCCATCTTATGGGCTTTTTCAGAGGCTTCTTCCATTGTTTCAGCCCAGTCACGGCTTGTTGGGCAAGAATTTGCATATACTTTGACGAAGAAGAATTTGCATATATTTAATTTTTGTCTGTCTGACTTGGACATTTCCCTGTCAGGAATTTCTTCCGCTGATTTCTCAGCAACGATGGCATTTTTCTGGGTGGGATCCACACCTCCATGCTCCACATCCATCTGGCATTCCGCCAATACCCCAAAGGGGTTGGATAATTTCATGTTGGCCAACTTCCTAGCCGAAAAGGTGGAGCTCGCGCGCCGCGTGGCCGCACGGCCGAGAGAGAGAGAACACACAAAATACACTTTTACTAAGCATTTTTTTTTACCTTATTTATAATATTACTAACCGTTCGAAAAAAGGATTAGATGTATCTATATTTCTAAGTTTTGAAAGTTTCGAGAATGAGTAAAGAGATAGAGGTATATAGTTGGTGGCCAACTTGTAGCCTCAGAAGGTAGTTTTCTCAAGTTGTGATTGACCCCAGGATGGGATCACGAGCTGGCACAATTACCGAATGATTTCTGAAGAAGGAAACGGAGTGAATATAAATGTTGGCATTACTCCGCTACTTGCTTGAAATATGGCACCGGGTAATTATAGAAGTTCTTCTGGATTAGCATTCATCCCAACACCTTCAAACTCATCAGGTACCGTCTGAAGGTTAGCAGCTTATCCATCTATTCAATCCTAAATAATATTTCTTTTCAGCACTTCTCTCTCTTTACTCCATATTATCTCCTTGGTATTCTTAGTTTATTGTATAATTCTGTGTGTATACCATGGACAGAACCATCCTTTGAACAATCGTTCAGAATATATCGCGAATATCTCCATTTCTTTCTGATACCATTCTTAACAGCGAATATCTTTTAGGTTTCCTCTGAACTTTTTCATTGGTATTTCTGGCTGTATACTTTATTTTTTTGTTGTTGTTGCTGCTGTGTCCAATGAAGAGCCTCAGATGTCTCCATGCATCTCTATCACAGTAGCAGCAATGTCCTCTATCTTGGGTGTGTAAAGCTGCTGCTCTGGGTTCATGTCAATTTTATGTTGTTGTTGTCGTGTCCAATGAAGAACCTCAGATGTCTCCATGAATCTCTATCACAGCAGCAGCAATGTCCTCTATCTCGGGTGTGTAAAGCTGCTGCTCTGGTTCCATGCCAATTTTCTGCAATTCTGCGGCCATTGCTGGACATGAGAATATGTGGGTAGGTATACTTTATCTTTAGCAGTAGTATGTAACACCTGATCAAATCTGTAGTTCTAGTTTATGATATCCATAATGAAAAGATGTTTGCGACAGCTTATAATTATGTGTCACGCGTATATTTTTATAGTTGGCAATTCGACCTTCTGACTTACAAAATACTTAAGTCAGATTTAGATTACATGTGTTCATTGATATTCTTAATAAATTGGATTGCTAATAGGGTATTAAAAATATAATTTTAAAGGTTTAATGAAACAGGTCTACAACGTTATCTTGATTATCTCGAAAAAAACATAAATATAATCAATTTAATCGTTTTGAAAACTTGAGATTGCCACCTAAAACCTATTGGCCTTTAAGAAATTAAGATTCAAATTTAAATTCGAATCAATTGGGTGCGATTTCTATAATATGTTTGTATAGTAAAATGTGGGGAATAATATTTAGGCAAGTGGAATCAGATCTAAACTTTCATCTAACCTGCTAAACATCTACTGTGCAAATATGGCTGATTTTATAACCTATACCGCGCAGTACGTTATCAAATCTAATTCGCACTTGTACTGATGAGATCTGAATACTGTAACATTAAATGCATGTTGGTTCTCTGTTTGAATTTGCCAATATTGATGTTGTATCTTATTTAAAAGATCTTAAACAGTGACAATTAACATAATTTTATTGACGTATTGTCAATACATGCAAAAGTGCACACAGTCTGTACTATTATTTTAAAATAATGATTAGATATATACAACTATATATAAGAAATGTGTGCCTGGCACCTCTACCACCGCTGAAGAGTTTGGTGGAGAATCGCCAGCAGGTCTCCAGCGACACCACGTATTTCGCGATCTACGAATAAAACGTAGATCGCGTGCTTCGCCGCTAAAACGACCTTAGAGTTTGAGAGATTTGAGCAGAAAGGATCTAAAGAATTCATTGTACACCTTATCGCACATAGATATATTTGAAATATATATCTAATATAATCTTATTCAATAAAATAATATTGGGCATGTGTAGATATCGAGTGCTGTCTTAAATCCAATTAAACCTAATGTAAGATTCGTCAAAGTTAAATCAAAGCTGTCTACTTCTCAGACAGGTCTGAAGGGAGATTCCCACACACCGCAGCGGTGAGGATCACGACAAAATCCAAACCTAATAGAGCGCCGCGCGTGATCTCATCTGTTTTACATATAAAAAGTGAAATGATCAAAATCGAAATTGTAAATGATCTTGCGGCATGGCCAAATTGGTCCAATTACTGGCTTCATCCATCAAGTTCGCGGGGTCTGATTAAGATATAAGATATTTACATAGGTGATGGTGGGCAACATTTTATTAGAAGTGCTAGAATTGATGAGACATTCCTTCATGCTAGCTACTTGGATCCTTCTTTATTTGACACCATTAATTGTTGTACGGCACAATGCCACTGTGTTTAACACCGTTACTCCACAGATTATGATGGATCGCCAAGCTGTCAAGAGAGAATCCCTGCCTCATCATATTATAATGCGATTGTTTAGTAAACACATTTCTAGCTTCTTCAATTGCCTGTAATAAGCTAATCATGCCGCCGAATATACAAGCCCTCCTAGCATTTTAAACAGCATATATTCTAACTTACGTTTATTACATATATTTGGTGATGAATATAAGTTTGTATGGTTTATATGAGATTTTACAATGCTCAAAAATTATATTTTAATGAATATATGAATTTGATTAGTTAATTATAGTTCTACTAGCGAATGTTCCTGGCTTCGCCCGGTTTTTACCCGAGTAAAAGTTTGCCTAACGAACATTTGTTAAAACGATTCTAGAAAACATCCAATCCACCTATATATAGATTTATAAACGTATATAAATATACAAATATTGTTATATGCGTTTAAATTTATTTTTGAAAAACATAATTTTTTTGAAAACATTCATTAAATTTTAAATAAGATATTTTCTCTAAATATATATTAATATTGAAATGCCAAGTTTTTTTTACAACGTCATTGAAATATTATATTACTAAATCCTCCAAATAAATATTGAATTTATTATACTTGGAGCATATTTCAGAATTTTTACAATTTATAAATGTAATTTCACCAGATGCCGCGAGAAGCGCTGCTTGCGAGTGAAAGTAGAAAATTTGCAAAAATAAAATTGCAACGAATATTTATTTCAAATCAAATTCAAACCAGATACCTTCCCAGTACTATAGTAAATAACTTCCTAAAGTTTCACGGCGATTGGATAATCTTACCTTTTAAAAAAATTCATCGTGTAAACAAACTAACATTCATTGTGTAAACAAACTACGTGTAAAATTATTAGCCAATTAAATTCCTTCTGTGCGCCAAGCGGTAAAAGGCTGGAACTAACTTTTTTTTTGTTTTACATTTAAAAAAAAGCAAATTAACCTTTTAGTTTTTTGAATAGCCTATATGTTAAACGAAATCTTCAGCTACCAACATGCGAAATTTCATAATGATTGATTCTGTAGATTTTGCGGAACGCGATAACAAACATCGATTTTGGATTTCATTTTTATAGATATGAAGGATTAACCTCATTTTCATCTTGAAAATAATATTCATCAACATTTTCGTGAATTTTCATTATTCCTCAAACCTTTTCGGCGTCCCATTGTCACACTCCCTCTTTTGCCAATAAGTTTTAAAATATCAAAAATAATATATTTAATGAAATCCTTTATGTAAAAAGATTTATACACTCATATGTGTGTGTTTATTAATGAAGTTCCAGGTAAATTGTATGGTAAAAATAATTTTACATATTTTTGATTTTACTGAACACATTTTTGGCATTTTTTGATTCTTATAATCGATAGGGTATTCCAAATTTTCTTTAAAAATATTTCTCACATGAAAAATGTGAGTGCCATCTCTGTATTGATGAGGACGCTATTCAGATGGTGGCACTTTTCCTGAATTTAAGAAACTACAAAATGGCGTTGATTTTATTTGTTTGGAGTAGCAACAATTCGTTTTTACAGAGATCAGCTATATGGTTTCAAAAAATGTATTATTTTTCAATTTATAGATTTAAAAAATATATATACGAAAAGTTATAAAATACTAGAGATAGATTTGGTAAATTTGACTTTATCAACTGGAAATTTCTCTGTATAGTTTTACATGATTGAAAAACTTTTAAAATTACATTTGTTAGCTATGGTGTGAAATGCGTATTATTCCTACTATTTTTAAATTTGTTACATTATATTTCATTGTTTGATAGTTTGTTAAATAAAGGAGAAAAATAATAAAATTCCAATTGATTTTTGAGGTATTAAATGTCATCTGAAGAATAAATTGACTCCAATTAGTCGTATCCTACTGCGACATATATCAGAAAATATAAACACAAGACCTTTAAGACAATCCTGGGAAATCCTCAAGCTGCTGGAAGATCACCAAGTGGTTTTGAATTTTGAAGAGATCCTTGTAAGCTTTAGAGAAATAAATAATGAAATCAATGTGTTAAAACTACTGTCTGTTCCTAATACAACATTGTATGCTCGATGCAATATCCTGTAATTATATGTATGCACCTTCACAGACCTTTAAGCTTATGTTAATAGGTTCCCTAAACACCTATAAGCTGCTTTTCAAAGTAAATGTAAGGTGTATAAGAAAAACAATACAATACAATAGTAGAGAATTCTGAATAATAATTTTGCGAAACCGCTGAGAAGTTTCACCACTGATGAGCCAAGCCTTCTCGTTCAACAACTTATATCATTGCAGTAAGGTCTGTAGAGATATTATTTGATCACATATGTGAAAATAAACACATTGCCAAAATATATTGGTACACATTTTATCGATAGATAGCGATTAAATTTATAATAATAACAGTGCATGGTATAAATACATATCCTGCCTTGAACTCTTGCCCACAGCCTATGGATGCTTTCGCGGCCTGTACGGAAAAGGTAAATACCAATGACTACTATATCCTGCAGAGAATTTCCATCCACACAGGGCCGTTTCTTGATATTTCTGCCTATGGTAACTACGACTATCTTCGCAAGGCCACGGCCAAATCCTTGTTGACCTTGCTTCAAGGAATCTCGAAAAAGATTCAACAAGCCATCACTGCTCGGTTGAGCCATAGACAGTTGATCTCGTAAGCTTTCCTGAGAAACAGAATGCAAACGTCCTTTATACTTAGACTAATTCATTTCAATCCTCTATCTATGCCCAGCATATGAGACTCAACTTCAGCATGGAACTTTCTGTTCAACTATCCTTGCACAGTAACCTACTTCGGCCGAGATTACAAATGCTGGACAATAGGATGTACTTGTGAGCTGGATAACCCAGGTAGATGGCATTCTGCGCTCCAGGAACCTGGGCTACCTATATATCTTTATAGTACATAAAATAGCCTTCTTATACTTTAATTTTTATATCTAAGCGCCATCACCTCCGCTGGAATCAAATTATAAGAGATAAATACAAGGTTGTCTCAAAGGTTCGTAAACATATGATTTATATTTGACAAGTGTTTACGAACTTTTGGGACAACCTTGTAATTCTGAAACTTGGCCCACTTGCTGATTGGCCTCCCTAGATATAGAACTTCAGAGATTAAATCATTCTTCTATAAGAATTCTGTTATAATTTTAACATGATTGCCCCGAAAGTTCGCAAACATTTGCAATCTATAAATCTTAATCATAATATATTTACGATATTTTGGTACAACCTTAAAGTAGTTTATCTCTCTCTTTATTAAATATATTGCCACGTGAAAAATTAGGAAAACTTCAGGATGAGACAGCGATTTATTTGAATCAAGAACAAATTATGAGTGATAAGCAAAAGAGGGAAGGGTACAGAGTATAGCAAAATATAAACATAAAAATAATACTCCGCTAATAAAAAAATAAATACTTTGTTACAATATGATTGAATGTGTAGTTTTAGATCATTATTTCTATTTCTCAATATATCGCTTTATAAATTGGCATATTAAATAGGGGACATCACCTCTCAACTACAATATCTCATTCTTTCCCTTAATATATGGAAGTTGTTTTCTAGAAAATTACAAAACATGTATAGATAGCTATACATGTCAAAAACTCTATATAATTAAAATCACACATCATTTTCCAATTTAAAAGGCATTTATGGGATCGAAATATCATTTATTTTACTAATATTTCAGTTGGATGAACGTCAACCCCTTTTCAAGGTATTATAACACACATTTATATGTTATAATACCTTGAAAAAGGTTGACGTTCAGTCAACTGAAATATTAGTAAAATAAATGATATTTTGACCCAATATATGACTTTTTAATTAAGGATTTATTTATGGATTGCACTAATTACAAAAACACATTATTATATATTCTGTATATAATATGTACCATTATAAATATACATAGTTATAAATATATATATTTACATAATACTGTATAAGTATATCAAAGTAATCCATTAATATTCTGTGAGATTTGTGACTAATTTACAACTCCTAAACATATGTATACAGAAAGGTAAAAGATTGCCATAAAGAATATTTTGGTGATCAAGACAAGTGACCATACCTTCATTGTGTACGGAACTTGAAACCGAGGAATCTTTCAATGCAAATTAGGGGCTTAAAGGTTTGTCCTGTGGTTTATTGATGGTTTGGTGAAAACCGAAAAACATTATGACGATTGTTATTCCTCTGTCTTCAAAATCACAGGCGTTATAAGCTAAAACAACAAAAAAAACTAAGGTTACCCTGATTTACCGTAAAATGAGATACCTATTCCTCAAGAACTCGAAAACTCCATGCCATCTCTGAAAGGGATCAAGAATTCTATTTGAAGAGTACGATCTCGGCATACAGAATTTCTATATAACATAAGATGAAATTTGCTTAGAGGACCATGAGGTTATTCCAAATGAGGATAGCATTCCACAATAATTTGATTAGGCACCATTAAAAGATCTAATAAGATATCTAGGGATAATAAAAGAAGCATCAAAATATTTTTATCAAGATTAAAGCAAAGAAATATCTTATAACCTGATACTATATATAAAAATATTGCCTATGGTACTATAAAGGAACCGAATTTTTACTGGATTTCAAGTATTAGTTAACTTCAATGTAATAAAAATTTTATATAAAAGAACATACCTGAATCTGTGAAGAAAAAAAGACAATTTTTTCTCAAAATATTTCGAGAGATTGCTCTCTATTTATCAATTTATTGCACAATACAATAAATTGATAAAGAATGATAAATCTCTCGAAATATTTTGAGAAAAAATTGTCGTTTTTTCTTTACAGATTCAGGTACGTTCTTTTATATAAACTTAATTGATGGATCGCCTTTTGACTCAAACAAGTAATGAAATGTGCTTTTAAAACTGGCCAATAATACAAAGTGTTACTGAGTATAGACTCTTTTCGGATTCCTATATACTAATGAACGCTTTTTGGTCGTTGAGGTACAGCTTTCACCACGCTTATGAGGGCCAACAGCCCGAAACGCGTCCATGGTTAGCTCCTTTTGGTTAATCAAGAATGGGTATTTGGCCAATTCTGGAATAATTAAAAATAAACGAGAATAGTTGATATTTATTCCGATAGATGGCGCAAGCCATCAGCAACTTTCAGTTGCACGTTAAGGAGATGCCTTTTTCATAAAATAATGAACGCTGTTGTATAGAATAATGATCAATGGCGTTCATTATTATTCGTTTTATATACTCCTGTAAAAGGGGATTGATGCCCGAAAGCTTGAGATAGCATTAATAAACAGAAACCCATCTCCAGAAACCTTTTATATTAGTTTATCATATAAAGCAATGACGTTACACCTATATATAGCAAAGCAAAACATTAATATTTATTTAAAATATTCTTATTAAGTCAATAACCCGATATTTGGATTCAGATTTGTGTATTGAGATAGTGATATTTTAAAAAAATATTTCAACTGTGATATTATAACATTATGCGGTGCTGAGTTTGTTTATACAAAATTGTAATGCCTTGATAAAGGTTGGCGTTCAGCCAACCGTAATATTGGCAAATAAATCCATTATTTAATCCAATATATGCCTTTTTATTATCTAAATATGAAGATATGAATGTGTGAAAGGACAAAAAAGACAAAGAAGAGACAGCGGAGGTGGTCAGAACCCCCATCGTGCCATATATCATATTCACTCTTCCCTTACCTCACATTGTGAGACATTATAAATCTTCCAGAGATAATCCCCACTTTAAAAAATACAAATATTTAATTTACAGTAAATAAAAATTTTTGGTTTTTTTTTTAGAAAAGTTAATATTTCAAAGTGTGTGTGGATCTCATAAATCACAGCTCGACCTCTGTAAGAACGTGAGCTGCTTCTAAACATCACTCTACCAATATCACAACAACACCACGTCAACAAATTGGGTGCATTAACCGAATATGCTAATATGTAATAGAGACTTTGCATATAAATAGCTCTTTCAAATTCTATATGGAATAGTTATAAAACCTTGCATTAAATATTACAATAATATATAATCAAAAAAGACATATTCTGACCACGTTCAAATGAACATTTTAGATTGCAGAGCACCAATATAAATAATAAAAAAATAATAAAATATAGATATATACAGTTGAACTTGGATAATATGAAGCCCAAGGGACAAAAAAAAATTCGAATCAGAAACGTTTTGAATAAAAGGCTTAAAAGTCTAGGGACCAAGATAAATATTCAAATTGAAAACGTTCGACTCAACCAATTTATAATACAATAATATATGAAAATTTTCAATATATATATAATGCCATTAAGATAAGTTCAAATTATAAATATTTGTTAGCTAATTTAAAACATAAGAGGTTTGTTTCCAATATATATAATAAATATAAATAAATATAAAATAGAATAGAAAAAAAACCAAGCAGAGCTTCGGCCGTTACGCGTCATATGCTGGGTAGAAAAAAGGAATAAGCGAAGAGATAGAGAATAAAGAAAAAAAATTTGAATCACAATTTATTGTATTTTACACATAATTTTATCTTATAATATATACATATATTTTTAATTGAAAAGGCATATATGGGATCAAAATATAATTTATTTCGCCAATTTGGTAAATAAATTATATTTTGATCCAATATATGCCTTTTTTGTATAAAAATATATTTATGGATTGTTCTATTAAAAACATATATTTTTTTTTTGTCAAAAATTTTATTAATTTTATAAAATAAACACTAGATTCATTATAAAATCATTGATATTTCTATTCTTCTTTTTCGTCGACACTCTTTAGTTCTAGTCCTAATTCTATATTAAATATAAGACAACTATCGATTTTTTTTTCTCTCTTTTTGTGATACTTAAATGTTTATAAGTTTCATCACATACGGTTTTAATTTCAGTTTCTAAGTTTATTTCAATGATGTATTCATATTGAAATTTATTGATATTTTGAAAAATATTTGTATTATAGTGATCTAACTCTTGATCTCCTTAATTTGTAATGGTATCGGCGTGTTGGGAATATTTCGATTTCAAAATAGCAACAATATTAGACGTAATAAATATTCGGTGGCATTTGCGACGGGTTATTGCTCTAGTATAGATTAAAAAACCTTGGTTAAAAAACCCGTAATTGTTAAACTATGTATTAGTATTTATTTCATTGGTTGTTCCTAGGTAGGATATGGAATCAAGTATGATTTTAATGTCCTTTCCTTTATATTCTTCTTTAAACTTCTACTCAAACCTTGTAATTCACCAATTGTTTATGTAAAATAGTCTCTGAATTTAGTGTTGTTGCTTGACGCAAGCATTCCTTGTGTGGATATCGCGGGTTCTGAGATTTGATAATAAAAAATAAATAGATTAAATATTAAATGAAACAGAACGTTGTCATTTGTGGCATAAAAAATATTTGTTGGAGAAAGGCCAACATCAATCTATGAACAAAAATAATGTTTTTACACGGTATTTTAGAAGAGCACGCACACAATTACTCTATAGTATTTATTTTATATTAATGATTAGATAATGTATTATACTGTGGTTTATTATACTAAGTATTTTTCTATAAGGTTGTCCCAATAGTTTGTGTTTTTCTTAAAACATTTTTTCTTATTACTTGGCGAATAATATTAATACGGCGAATACATAATAATACATAACACATTTACTTTATACATAATACAAAGACATTATACATAACGGCGAATAATATTATGGGAAATACTATTGGTATTTCAATTTTTTGCAAGTGTTTATGAACTTTTGGGACAACCTTGTGATAGGGATAAAGCAAAATTTTGCAAATTATTTATATAAACTTAACGTAGGCAATAACAACGGTTTTTCAACCAGGTAACTTTTTCTTCTATCTATTGTGGACATTGTCTCTCTCTCTCTCTCTCTTTCAGTTATTATCAGATCTTCTTCTGATTATAGATGTGATTTTATGCGAGCAATACCTTCATGTAAATATTGTAATTATTGTATAATATTGTATTGTGTAATAATTGTAAATAGTGTGAACAATAGAAAAAAATTTCGAAAATATCTTTAGTTTATAATTATAATTTTAGTAATTGATAACTTAAATTATTTTATTGAGTCTATATGTGTGTTTTTATCATTAAAATATTAAACTTCCGAATTTAAATGATAAATAAATCTCAAACCGTTTTTATAACTGATCAAGATTTCATGTCATTGTTCCTTCAATAGGGATTGATGCAATTCGCATCAAGATGACACTTGTATGCAAATATGTGTGTAAGTCTTCCTTCAAAAGAAATAAATATTAAATTAAAATCAAATGAAATTCAATTTAAATTAAATGAAATTGATAAAATCAAATTTACCGATTAAAGATTATGTATGCCGTTGGAAATTTTTGTGCTAAAGAACTTCAATAAAGCCATGTCTATTCAATTCTGAAAGCGTGTTTATATATAAGATGAATAGTATCAGCTTTTGTGTAGAAAAAAAAACAGGAATTAATAAATATATTGACATATAAAATATTAGGATTCAATTTTGGTTAGATTACATATTGATATGTATACATATTTGGCAGTTGGTGTTGTGAGATATTGTTATAAAATTGGAAACACCTCGTTCGTCAAAAACACTGAGTCCGCCATCAACGAAGTCCTTCCAGTGATTATCTCTTGAGCTTTGGTATAACTGAGGCTACCAGCTGTTTTTATACACTGCTGGCCACACAAATTGCAACACCAAGAAAGACAAGAGATAACACAACAAAATTTATGTTGTAGATAACATGTTGACCAAGTATCAAATGATTGAATTTATAGACTTCTGCGAAGTGTGGTTCCTGCCAGAATCAGTAGCCAGAGTAGCCTCCATTGTTGGGGTACAGCAGACCAAGCAGCTTCCACACGTTGCCAAAGTTGATTTGGTGTGGCAGCTGGGGATGTAATCTGGGTTAATCGTTGAACAACCATGGACCACATGTTTTCTATCGGCGAAAGTTCCGGAGAGCAAGCCGGCCAGGGAAGCAATTCAATCTGGCGATTGACGAAGAACCTTTGGACAATGCGTGCCACGTGTGGTCGCGCATCATCCTGTTAGAATATGGCTGTGGATAAGCCCTGAAGGTAAGGAAGGACAACTGGCTCCTACACCTCGGAGATGTAGCGTTGGCTGTTTAAAGTACCGGCAATGCGTAATAAAGGAGTGCGAGAGTGATATCCAATACCGCCCCATACCATAATACCCGGTGCAGGACCAGTGTGGCGGTGCATAACGCAGCTGTTCAGCACCCTCTCTCCACGGTGTCTCCAGATTCGAATCCGACCATCGTGGTGTTGCATACAGTAGCGTGACTCGTCAGTAAAGACAATTTCATTCCATTCTGCCGTCCAAATCCTTCTTTCATCGCACCATTGGCGGTGGAGACGTCTGTCGTTCTGCGTCAAGGGTAGACGAAGCAATGGACGTCTTGCGGACAGACCACTCTGCTGCTAATGGCGTCGAATGGTACGCGCAGACACTGGATGATGCGTTACAAACTGAATGTGCTGTGCTACGGTTCATGAAGTGACCGAGCGATTTGTCACTGCCATGCGCACAATTTGCCTGTCAGCACGTGAAGTGGTGCACTGAGGTGGATGCGATCGAACACGTCAGTTCGTCGTACCTTCTTGCATCCAACCATCACATATCCACATTACAGTTGTTTGGTTTCGTCCAACACGACTACCGATTTTCCTGAAAGATAATCCACAATCTCGGTAGGCCACTATCCTTCCTCTGTCGAACTCGGATACTTGATCATAAGATGATCGCTGTAAAAAGCATAATTGATCGTTTTTTTCAAACATCAGAAAATCACAATTTCCCAACTTGAAATCCTCGAAATCTCCAAGCCTTAAATGGTGCTTTGAAATGGAGCCACAGGCGCTGCGCTGAAATTCTAATCATTTGCCTATCTCACCTCTGCTAAAACATGTTGTAAATTTCATGTTTTTTTCATGGTTGTTCTCGTCTTTTCTGTTTGTAAGGCTTGATTTGGAAGTTTAAAAAGATTAATTCTGTATGTAGTTGTTTTTTATTTTATCAATAGATATGCGTCATTCTTTTTTTTATTCAATTTTACTATTGATGTTGTGCTCTATGAAAATTGCACCGTTCATATTCCTAAGACATTTAATTTTAAAATAGCAAGAACTAGCTTTCTTTTTTTTTAATTATCGAAGCTTTATCAATACGTAAGTGGCTGTTACAACTCTAACAGCTACTCATGGATTGGAGAAGCTGAATAGTTTTTCTTGACAAATTGAACGCATTGCAATTCTGTGCTTAATAAATTATAGGTCGTCGAAGTAATTGGTTATCACGAACATAGTAAACGATAAATCACTGTTCAACCTTTTCTTCCTTTTTAGAAAATATGTCAACTACCATCAAATATTAGGTTTTGTTTCATTCTCAAAATTTTCAATTTATTCGGTTGATTAATAATAAACCCTTTAATTTGTTCCATCAAAGTTTGCGTGTGTGCTTTCATTTCAATATATTTATTTTATAAATATAGGTACAATAAAGTTACTCCAAAAATAATCAATATATTTGAGGTTAATAAATTAAAGAAAATTAATGAAGGGTCAATGGGTTAATAGATAAATTGAAAGAGAATATAATATGCACAACATCCATAGATTAGGATAAAATTAATTAAGTAAACTCGAATATGTTTAAAATATGATGAGCTTACTAAATAGAAAACGAATTATCAGGAATAATTTGTTATTGAATTTTACATCGAAAATATTGGCATTGATTTTCTAAAGATACTAATATGATATTGTGGTGTAAAAGGGAAAAATATATTAACCATAGAAATTTCATAGGTATTTTATGATAGTTCTTTGCCACTTTATCGAGGTTGAAGATATAACCTTTTCACGATATGTATAGTCGTTTAGTTCCATTTATTCTTGGTATCGAACTCTGCTACCTCAATTCCTACTAAAGATCATTGCATGAATAAAACGCTACAGTTCTGACAGATGACCGAGTAAATTGTGTTCTGATCTTTAAAGAATTCTAGTTCTTTAACTGAATTGGTGATAGGATCTCTTGTCGATTTCTATATTTATACGTTCGTTTATATTTGAATAGTTAAGGAAACAGTTTGATCTAGAACTAATCTGAGATTTCAGGAAAAAGTTAGAAATGATTAAAAGTATGCTTGGTGATATAAGTGAGTGCGGATAACATTTCTTACTGAAATTTGGGTAAGTGTTTCTCTTTCTTTAATTTTGTAGTGTGAATATTGAAAAATGTGTAAAATAAGCTTTCTATCAAATTGAAACGAATATTTTGTAGTTTTTTTTTTTTTTTTTTTTTGGGATCAAAGGAATTAAAGGAAGTGTAAAAATCTCAAAGTTTTTCATAATAAACTATAATGTAGAAATAATATGCAATGTTTTAATGATGATGGCGATCAAATAAGGTAGTGCACCATTGGATTGAATTTCTTTATTGAGGGCAATTTTACTCTTTCAACTGTTGAGGGTGCCAAAAAAGGTGTTAATTCAAAGATTGGTGTTTTTAACTAAATTTATAACATATATCAATGACAATAAATTGAGAGAGAATAATTAAAAAGCTATAACAAGACTCAGAACGAAACACTATAAAGGAACGACAATACACCCAGATGGCACAAGAACCTATAGGACATGCAACAATTGTCTCATTCTCATTCTTATTCATATTTTCATTCCCAGCAATGGCCGCAGCCTTGCAGAAAATTGACATGGATCCAGAGCAGCAGATTTACACACCCAAGATAGTTGACATTTCGACTGCTGTGATAGGGATACATGGGGGCATCTGAGGCTCTTCATTGGACACGACAACAGAAAAGAGATTCGGCTTTCAAAAGCAGAGCCAGGGATGATATAGACTCCTGTGGTCCTTGCATCCCGGTTACCTCCTCCAGTCACCCAGCCAAAGGAATGATGCATTCTCCATGCACCGAGCGGCCATTTGATATGGCGCCCGACTTTATGGTCTAGCTCAGTGAAGTCGACCAGGCACCTACAGGCTTCTTCGAGAGTTACTTAGCCAGTTGCCATCCGGACCCTCTCGTTCGGATTTTGGTTAAACCCGTCCTACGCTACAATAGGACTCCCCCCCTTTGGCCCTCGTACCCTTAGTTTCCAGTACTCCCTGAATCTGCCGACGAATCAAGGACCTCTGAGGTTCCGAGGTTGACACAGGGAACCTCGCGAAGGCGGGGGGGTGGTGCTGCTGTGTGTACTCCCTGGTATTTCATGACGCGTTCGGCAAGGACGCTCCCAATCGCGCACACACGGAGCGAAGACCCAAGAGTTCAAAACTCAAGGCAGACCCACCGCCAGTGATCCTACATGGCGCGGCAGACCGCTTCTCCCCGCTGGAGACGACAACATCAACAATTGACAAGGCACATAAAAAATCCCCTTACTGAATAATTATGAATTTATAAAATTTAATACCATGAATGTGTTTGCATTAATAAATCTATGAAGGCGCCTGCTTAACACCTTAAGCAGATTTATCATTTATACCTATCTCACCAGTTAAATTTGTCAACAAAACAAAGGTATTCCTATGAAATCCACATAAATCACGCTTTGTTAGACAATTTACTATATCTACTATAATTCACGTCTTAATATCTATACGTTTGGTATCCAAGTTATTGTCTCGCTGATTGGTTATCTACCATCACGTGACTTCCATCAGACAATCATCGTTAAGTTCATCAGTCAATTAGCGTGCGGTGCTTTTTTATCTCACAGTGGCTGCATAAAGTTGTATAGTAAATGTGAGATTGTCGGTTCTCTTCTTGGAATTTATCTTTTTCATTTGAGGAGAGAGAGATATATAGAAAATGTACATATTTTTATGTTTAATTAATCATATAAATAAAACTAAAATTAAATTAAATTCAGGAATCATAATTACATGGTTTTTTTAAATCTTTGTATTAAAGGTATTTGATCCTTGAACTCCCTAATTACTGTAAAGGTGATTTTAGAAGAGTGAGAATAAAATTGAACATTATGTATTTAAGTTTAAATCGTCAGGATATTGCTCTAGTGTATCATACACTTATTATTCTTAGAAATGATAGAGCACGCGCACTTACGTTTTTCTCCAAATTTCTGAATTTATCTTCTCTCTACTTTGAATATTTCATTATATCTTTCTATCCACAACACATAGTTATATTCACTATTTATTATTAACAGAGTAAATATTCCTATTTGTTATTCTAAACGTCGTGTTTCCCCTTTCTCTCTATTAAGTTGATTAATATTTTTAATATAAAATTATTTATACATATAAATATATTTATTATTATATCAATATATATTGCTTTATATATAAGGAATAAAAAGAAGAAATTGAAGGAATATTGAGAATATTCCAGCAATGGAAAAGGGTAATGTTTATTTTCAGGATTAATAAACTTTATTATATGTGAATTTCAAAAGTTAACAATGTTATTTTTATCCGGTCTCGAATAGCCTATAGAAATAAAGACTAAGGTTACCAAATATATATTATATAGCATATATATAGCATATATATATATATATATATATATATAGGTATAATGTGCATATCTGAATACGGATGAATCGAACAAGAGATTTGAAGTAGTGTGCCAAAAGAGTTCAACATTTGTATTATCAAAATTAATTATTAAAACATAAAATGTGTATAATATCGTCAGAAATATAATATCATTCTGATAAAAAAAGCGCACTCTTAGATACACGGTGTCTCAAAATTCATGCAATAGGTAATTTTGATAGAAAATACAGAGAGATAGAGAGGTTTATAGTAAAAATATGGAAATTATTGATTGATAGATATATATAGATTATGTATATAATGATAAAATAAGGCTATGACAGTTTTGCATAAATGTGGCTGATTTTCCATACAGCCCAAAAATTAATTGAGGTGCTGCTTAAGCCATTTCGTGGTCGTGTCTTTCCGTTTTGGTGATCAGAATTCACTGTACATATCATTCGAATCAACACCGTTTTAATTTCTTTATGTCCCTTTTTGTAATTATAAAGTTTATGCCAACAATTCCAAGGCCACCCACGTCTTGAAGGCAGGAATTGAAAGCTGTATCAACGAAATTCAGCTTTATATATGCAAATCGTTCATCGATAATTTTAACAAAAGATTGCATATGTGCTAGCAAAGCCTTGGAAGACATGTATAAGACCTGCTCTTCTTTACATGACCCTATACTGAATACTTTACGAATATATTGAAGAATTCCAATATAGTTTCAATTATAAAATTGTTTTAACACGATATTCTTATCATTGCATAGATCTTATATGTCGCCAAAGAAGTATTAAAGTTGAAAGTGTGTCACTGATGGCTAGGAATGTAAGGAAGGATGTGTACGTGGGTGTAGGGAGACGTCTAACCAGCCCTGCTCGGGGACAGCATTATTTATAATTCAGAGCGGCGACGGTTGCAATTTGTTATGCCGCCCCATGTAGAGTGCAAGAATGCGGAATAAGACCCCTGTGGAAACTTGGATATTTATTGGATCGTGTTTGCTAAATTATAACGTAAAAAAAGTTCCCTTAACGCCGCAAGCTAATATTTCATTACACAATATATTATATAGGGCGGTAAAAATAAAATAAATATCGAGGGGTGTAGGATTCCGAGGTGAATTAATCAGGATTTTCATTAGAGAGGTTTTAATCTCCGACTTGGGAGTATAAAAAAAGGATTCTAAAGGGGCCCTGCTGAGGTGTCCCATCAGTCAAGTTGAGGGGCGCCTCGCACAAGTGTTTCTTTATAGATGCCAGCTTTCCGAATGTCCAACACCTTTATCCTTCAATAAAGAATATGACGTTTTCAGATCAAATTATTTTAGAATATAACTCGATGTGGTAGTGAACGTCTGGTTTCACAAACTAACAATCAATGGAAAACAGATTAGGATTAAAAACCCGCGATTTGAGGCAGTTTTATAGCTAATAACTTACCTGATTTCTACCGATTCATCCACAATTATACCCTCTACCCCACCAGTGAGAGTAAGATACCATAAAGATGAATGACATCTTATAAATGCAAAATCAAATTCATTCTACGGGTGTAGATGGCTTGATCAATATGTGACTCGGGATAGATTATATATACCATGGTGAGAAATTACCCGTAATCGAAAAAGGAATTCAAAGAAGGATAGTCTCAAAATGGCAAACTCCAACTTCCAATCAGCGGTAAATAAAAATGTTTTTTGAAAATAAAAGTGAGAGTTCTTATCAAAGTTTTTACATAAATATTAAGTCTCTAAATTCCTTAAAAATTCATATAGTAAAATTTTCATAGTCAACTTGCACATTGACATCTCTTATGGTCGTTCAAATGATAAATACATTAATATAAAAAATAATCATAATTTAATTATAAAGATTGGAGATCATATGAGGTCTGTTCTATAAGTCAGGTAAAAAATAAATAAAGAAAACTTATTTTTTTGGAAAAGGATGTTTAATTTTCAACAAAGTATCCATTCAGTTCACATAACTGGTCCAGCGATGATCTGATTTTTTTATTCCCTCTGAAAAGTATGTTGTTTCGAGGTCCTCAAAGTGCCCATATTGATTGCCGATAACCTCTTCATTTGATGAAAGTGTTCTCTTCCCAACCATTGATTCAGATTGAAGAATAGGAAGAAGTCACACGGGACTAAATCTGGGGAATAAGGTGGATGAGGGACCATTTGGAAACCTAATTCGAAAAATTTGGCAGCTGCTACATTCAACCTACGAGGCGAAGCATTAACGTGGTGAAAAGACACCTTTTTTCCGAGCCAAACACGGACATGTGACACGCAATTCTTTCTTAAACGATCTAAAGATGGAGCATAATACTATCCCATTATTGTTTTCCCATTTCGAGTAGTCAATTAGAATAATAACTTGGGAATCCCAAAAGACAGTGTCCTTTATCCTACTTGACTTATCCTTTCACCCGGACCTGTTCACTGCTTGACTGTTTTTGGAGTCTGGTGTAGTTCTGTTATATATAAAAGGTTCAGGCCATAACATATACAATGGAATACAAATATTCATACAGCTCTCTATATTACGGTGACCCTCAATCTCCACTTTTAAAGGTCTTCATAGTGTCCCCCGTGCCAGATATTAATATAGAGTATAAGTATAGAGTATATGTATATAGTATATATATTTATTTTATTTGACATATCGGACGCGATATCCCAGCTTGGGAAACTTGCGCCTAAATATATTTTAGCAGCTTATATACAATTCATTTTATATACAATTCAATAAACAAGACTAAAAACAAAATTAAAACTGAATGTTTGGTTTTGTCAAAACAAAAAACAAAAAAATTAAATGAATTTACAAAAATTATATTGTATATACATATATTATTGCACATATACATATAATAGAGCACAGATATAGTATTTTAATGTCATGAGAGGATTCCAAAGAAACAGAAGAGAGGCGCTGGACCGTGAGATCCGTGCGCGTGAGGAAATTCACCTCCATTGTCTGTACTGACGGATTGATCTCTCATTAGAATAACCTTTTGGACCCCTAATTGTGTGAATTGGATCACGACAACATGTTCCATGTAAACAACGCAGCAGAATGGCGAAAGAAGGCAACCATATGGAGATCTACTGCAAATCAACATTGTTGACAGTCTTCCCTTCTTTTTTTTTTAATTCGTGACAATTTATTCAGCCACTGCAATTGCTCGAAATAAGGGCATTTCAAAATTTATGGCAAAATATTCTTTGTCGACATCTGAAGCAAGAAAATGATTATTCTTTGAGTGTGAAAGCTTGCAAAAAATAGGAACTTACCCTCTACCTTTAATTTGTTTATTTTCTTGGTTGCCTGTTTTTCACAAATTGAATCTGGTTAAAACGATGTATGAAAATTAGATGTTTCTTTTGTTGCCTTAAATACGAGGTAATTAACTCGTTTCTATCTCTATATTTTAAAATGTTTAAAGTTTAATAAATAAATTTTATAAATCTCTCTGAGAGTTGTCTTCAAAAACGATCCAACAACATCACAGTCTTTTGCTAACAAATTTATTGAAGAATAATGAGAATCTATTTTAATGTTATTTTTCTTTGACATATGGTCCTTTAAAATTTTCGAATGAGATCTTGTGCTTACGTACGTGTGTGTTTATTTTTCAAATATATAAATATTTATTAATATAATATACACTTTAAAATTTGAAATATATATTCAAAATATATATTTTAAATGGGCTTTCATATTTATAATGAAAGCTTTAGAATGTTTTCTGAATTACAGAAATGAATTGAGCAATGGGTCTCTTATAATTTGCAACAGCCAAGTTTGAGTTTTATTTCATTTCTTTGTAATCCATCCATATCCCAGAATCTGTGTTCAACCCTGAAAATAGGTGAGATCTGATTAAAAACCGAAGTGTCTAAGACCATGGTTGTGTCACCTATTTAGATAAATACTGGGTCTTATACAAAGAAGAGTGTTTTTTTTTTAATCTACAAAAATATTACTCTGAGGACAAAGCTTACTGTTATGTACGATGTACTCGTATTACGAGTTGATCAATGCAGAAATTTCCTCGGAGAGCAGAAAGGGCTGCACCAGAACTAGAAATAAAGAACCATAAAACCATAATAGTATATACGTACGCTCCTTTTTATTAAAAAACGATTGTTCATAAGTACAAAGGGCACTAGGAAGTTTTGTAAAACGCTCCAACCCGTGCGCCCACGTGAGCACGAGTTCAAACTGGTTGAGCCCTGTTTATATTTGAACTGTAGTTAAAATTTAATTTTATAGATGTTAGCATTCTTTGAGCCGTGGAGTGATAAAATATTTAGAATGTCTACCTGGCGAGCAGAATTGAATACCGAGCCATTATGTTTTATAACTTTGAACGTGGTTTGGACAATGAAGAATGCTTGCAAAAAATGAATCCTGTACTGGGAAATGATTGTCAACATCGTACTATCATATTCAGGTAGTATTGTGAGTTTCCTTTTCATTGTCAGTTTCATTTTTTATATGGCATAAGAGACGCGCCAAGGTTAGGACGTCCAGCTTCATCAGTTAATGAGGAACACATTGCTACTGTCAAGAATTATCGGAGACTGATCGACATATAACTTATCACCAGATAGAGGAGAGTTTAGATATTCCTGCACCCGTAATTCATTCCATTCTGCACGACAATCTAAAAGTGAGTAAAGTTTGTTCCCTATGGGTTTCCCATTCCTTAAATGATGAGCAGATGACGAGTTTCATGGTGCTGAAAGATGCTCAAGAGCTTTAATAATGGAGCATCTCGTTATGTTAATGCATCATAACAGGTGATGAAACTTGACTTTATTATGTTGATGTGCCTACTAAAGCCCAGAAGAAAGTATGGATCTTTGGAGACGAAAGCACACCCGTGTCTGTACGGAATTCATTATCCATTAAGAATAAGATGCTAGTCGTGTGTGTGTGTGTGTTTACTGCCAGAAGAGCTGTGAGTCACGGGTACTTGAAAATCAAAAAACAGTCACTGCCAAGAGGAATACTGAGGAATAGCTTCTCAAAGTTGTTCATAATATCAAAACGTTACGTCCCAACTCAAAGACCGACACATGGCCTTTCCACCATCACAATGCTCCATCTCACTGTTCGAAGGTCTGCGCCGATTATTTGACACCTACTGGATTATAATTGTTGTAGAATCTTCCCTACAGTCCAGACCATGCGACTTTGCCCTCTTCCCTCCCGTAAAGAACAGACTAAAAGGTAAACGCTTTTTCTGCGAGACCTTTTGAGGGCATGGGATGACGAGTGCGCCGAGCTCCCTGAGAAAACGTGAAAGAGTTGGATGGATGACTGATTTCGAAGGATGGAGAAGTGTATTGATTGTGGTGGAAAAT
>CP092867.1:122665324-122685306 GCA_030710605.1 Cordylochernes scorpioides
CTTATTCCACCATTTTATACCTGCATCATATGCGTAGTTGTTTGATTTTACTTTTAATGATATATAAGCTGCTTCTATTATGTTATCCGTGAGTTTGTTTACAACTTTATCAATATCCGTGCAATTTTCCACCATATCTGCCTCATTCTTTAATTTGATAAATTCTTGATACTTGAGATTTTTGGAGAAATTTGTCCAGTTGGCGTGTTTTTCATTGAATTTCCATGTAGAATTCTGTTTATCTTTTATATAATCAAATTTTGAGTGAATTTCAAATTGAATTGCCAAATGATCATAAATATTCGTCAGTGATGAGGTGGTCCAATGTCTGATCATATTTATTGAAAGTCTATTCGAGATTGTTAGATCTACTATACTTGCCCCTCTACATGTTGGAGTTTTATCGTTGTGAATGTACAAGTGATTTTCATTTATTATTGTTTGCAATTTGTAACCATTTGAATTTGTTATTTTATCGAACCAGATTGGATGACGGGAATTGAAATCTCCGCATAGGACTATAGGGTTATTTGAAAAAGTATTAATCAAGTTTCTTATAAAATCTAAGTGAGTATCATTACAGGAATTGGGATGAAAATAAAAATTTGCGATTACTACAAACGAATTTGAGGTTATGACAGATATTGCAGTACAGAATTGATTCGTAAAATTATCTAATTTTTTGAATTTTATATTTTTATTTACAATGATTGTTGCTGTGTAAATAATTTCTGAAGTCTTTGAATAAATTATTGGTGAGTCTAAATCAAATATAACCTGTTTATTTAAAACATATGGTTCTTGAAGTAATATAATATCGGGTGGATTATTATTCGTTGAAATTGTAAGTTCGTTTAAAGCTGTCATACTTTTTCTAATATTCTGTTGTAAACATTTTATGTTTCCTCTATATGGTAGAGCAGTGATCACCATGACTACAAATAACTAAATTCGTTATTCATTCCTCTTCTGAACCGATGAGATATTGAGTTCTTCTCACTGTTCTATCAACCTGCAATTTATATTGAGGACAGTCATTTGTATTTGGTTTATGGTTAATCGGACTATTCCTAAGTCTTGGATTCTTTGAACAGTTATGACATTTTAGCTCTTTAGTACAGACGTGATTGCCCTGGGTTCCACATATGCAACATATTTGTACATTTGGACATTCTTTTGTTTTATGGTCTGGATTAAACTGAAAACAATTTTGGCATTGTTTTACTAGGATTTTATCTTGTATCTGACAGCGTTCTAGGTCTGTATATAAAGTATTGTTCATTCTTTTCATAAGTTGATAGGCTTTTGGGGAAACTCTCAGGACTATGTTTTGGGTTGGTGTGTTAGATTTCATTACGAATAATATCTTGATTTCATCTTCCATTCCGTTTATTTGAGGTAATTGACTCTATGCTGGAAGATAGTTTCATTGACTTCTCATTGTTGAATGGAAAGTTTTTTTTTCTCCCTCTCTCCTTCTTTCTCTCTCAATAATAGAATCCTTTTGAAAAGTAAATTTAACTATTTTTTCATTTTTTTATTGTGTGAATCGAATAAGTAATTATAATAATATATAACAATAGAATAAAAATATAGGAAATTATATGTTTGTTCAGAATCTTTTTTGGTTCATCACACCCTTTAATGAGGTAAATATTCCTAATAAATCGGAAGGTGGTCATGAGGTAATAGTGATTATTATAATAGGTAAGGGAGTTCTAAGTTTGGTTTGACACTCACAGATGGCAGGTGTGCCACTCCCAGGCGTACTTGGGGAGAAATGGCCTGAAGTCTATTGTACCGTTGTTGCCAATGCTGGCCGTGAACCGCAGCAGCCGTCTTCGCTCGTAGTGCCATCCTGGAACATGACAACATATTTGAAACAAAGATATCTAGTCAACATCGTATGCGAACAATAGATTGTACCGGCCGAATACCTCAACAGCCGTCTACATTGGTAGTGCCATCCTGGAACATGAGAACCTTTTTGAAACTAAAATATCCAGTCAACATTGTATACGAACAATAGATTGTACCGACCGAATACCTCAACAGCCGTCTACATTAGTAATGCCATCCTGGAACATGCGAGCCTTTTCGAAACTAAAATATCTAGTCAACATTGTATACGAACAATAGATTGTACCGACCGAATACCTCAACAGCCGTCTACATTAGTAATGCCATCCTGGAACATGCGAGCCTTTTCGAAACTAAAATATCTAGTCAACATTGTATACGAACAATAGATTGTACCGACCGAATACCTCAACAGCCGTCTACATTAGTAATGCCATCCTGGAACATGGCAACATATTTGAAACTAATATATCTAGTCAACATTGTATACGAACAATAGATTGTACCGGCCGAATACCTCAACAGCCGTCTACATTAGTAATGTCATCCTGGAACATGCGAGCCTTTTCGAAACTAAAATATCTAGTCAACATTGTATACGAACAATAGATTGTACCGACCGAAAACCTCAACAGCCGTCTACATTAGTAATGCCATCCTGGAAAATGCGAGCCTTTTCGAAACTAAAATATCTAGTCAACATTGTATACGAACAATAGATTGAACCGACCGAATACCTCAACAGCCGTCTACATTAGTAATGCCATCCTGGAACATGCGAGCCTTTTCGAAACTAAAATATCCAGTCAACATTGTATACGAACAATAGATTGTACCGACCGAATACCTCAACAGCCGTCTACATTAGTAATGCCATCCTGGAACATGCGAGCCTTTTCGAAACTAAAATATCCAGTCAACGGTATATAAAAGCCATAAGATTGTACTGGCCGTGAATCTCAACAGCTGTCTACACTGGTAGTGCCATCAAAATGAGGGTCTATTTGAAACAAAGATATCTAGTTAACATCGTATACGAACACTAGATTCTACCGGCCGAGTATCTCAACAGCCATCTACCCTGGTAGTGTCATCCTGGAACAAGGAAACCTATTTAAAACAAGAATATCTAATTATTCAAAACGTATAAAAACCATATAATGTACAGGCTTTAAACTCCAACAACTGTCTACACTGGTAGTGCCACACTGGGAAATGGCAGCTGATTTTGATAAGGTGAATTAGTGAATAGGTTGTAGTAGAAACTATAGAACAAAAGGTGACCCAGGTAAATTTGGAAAGACCCTAATAGAAATTGAAATGAAATTTTGCAAGTAAATAATACAAATATAAAAGAAAACCTATTCCTAATGCAATAATTGAAAAAATATAATTTAAATCTGTATGATTTCTAAATATGTTCGCGCGCGCGTTTTAAGTAGCCTTCAAGACTCCCTCACATTTCTATCTTTGCAATATCTGCACACCTCATAGCACGCTTCGTCAATACGAAAATGTTAGTGGAAATCTGACAGAGGAAAATGGAAAATCAAGAACGGGGAATGACTTCGTTGAGAAGCAGAATGGCGTTGGGAAGAAGAAGTAATAAAATAGTAATGCATTTTTATAATGTTTCATAATTTATTAATTTTTGTAAGTTTAATTAACAATATAATATTTAATATAATTGAAAAATTACACTTTAAAATTAATTTCAATACATGAATATGTTCTGGTCTGTCCTGGTATTCGTCAAAAACCATGAGATGTGACTTCAACGCCTTCTACTGCAAATATTGAAAATATTTTATAGCTATTCGTTCTGGTCTTGTCCACAATACAGCGATGGATCATTCTGCAGTCGAAACAAAATCAGTCGTACATAGAGAATTAAAATGTTTTTAATACATTTGAAATAAATATTTTTAAAAGTATGTTTAATTTATAAAACACAAATCTGTATGTTTGCAGTAATTAGACAAAAACGGAGAGTTATTAAAACATGATTTAAAATTAATTCTTTAAATAAATTTCTAACTTATATGAAACGTTTACCGTCATACCAATTTTTTCTGATTTGAAACGAAGTCATTTAACGATAGAAATAAACAGAGTCCTAGCCAATATATCCATCTTTGAGTAAAAATTTCAGGCTTCCAAATAAAATTATCTTTAAAAAAAGTTTTTTAATTTTTTAATCTCTAACTTTCGGGTACGAACGCCCATTTACTGGTAAAAACACGGTAAACTCTTTGTTAAATCACAGGTTAATCAGATTTCAAGTCAGGTGTTTCACATATCTCACTTGAAACTCTATTCTGTAGCATTCGATATGTGCATAAGTACAAGTGGCCGTAAATGGAGAAGAGAGAGAAAGAGGAAGAGTATAATGTGAGATTAGAAGAGTATAGAGTAAAGTGATGTGAAGCAGTGTGACTCACTCACACCACAAACTGTTCTCACCTAATTAAAGCTAGCACGTGGCTCCAGGATTACCGAGCATCTGCCAGTTAGCTGAGGGGGGGGGGTAACTTTTTAATAAAGTTCAGACCACCTGGTTCCAAAACTTTTACATCAAACGCAGAAAAAAAAATTACATTCTATATTCTGATCGAGGCCCTTCGTGACGTGCGAAAAAGAAGCCCAGGAATTTAGGACAAAGAACTTTTTTTTATATTTTATGTTCTTCATTTATTTCCCTTGTTCTTTTCAAATTTCTTCACGCCTTTATGTTTTGTGTAACCTACACTTTTTTATAGTCGCAAGTAGTTTTTATTTGAAAGTTCGTGTGCATTTTACAAACTAGGTCACTTTGGGTGTTCCATGTTTTGATGTTTTGGCTGCATAGTAATGTTTTTTGTGTGTATTGTGTGAAATGATTTATACCTAACACGTGTACCTATTTTTATGAAATTAATTTAAATGCTATCGAATATGTTGAAATTATTCAGTTTGTATTCGTTTTACCCTTCTTGATATTAAAATTTTAACTAGAATATCCACATAATCTTGTTCCAAAATCACTTTATTAGGTACCACTCAAAAAGAGCAACCTAGTTTATGATATTTGCAACAATGAATAATATGTAAGGGTTATTCACATATTAAAACAAAAGGTCCAACGCGGGATTCAATCCCGGTTCATGGCTGTGGGGAATCGAGGGTTTTACCCACTTGTCCACCGACTCTTTATCCACATAACTACGTTTATAGAAATTAGTCACAAAATTAGCAATTTCACAACAGTATTTAATTAGATTATTGATATCTCAATAATTATAAAACAAGCAGAGTTGATGAAAATATGGTAATGTATGTACTCAGCTTGAGAGAGTATCAAAATATGTTCAACAATGGCCAATATATTTAAGATTAGTTCCACAATGTAATTGTAATTGTTCAACAATTATTTCTCTCATTGTTTTACAATATGTTCGGATCTCCATTTTTACAGATGGAAGTATTTCCTTAAGAGAGGATAGTTTATCATTTTAAAAAGACGCAAAACTATAGTCACCTTATTGACTGCCCTCTTATGTCGTCTAGGTTTGGCGTCTATTTGGATAAAGACGAATGTAGTCTCATATATATATAGAATTGATTTTTCCTGACCAAGTTTTTAATATATTTTTACAGAATATTTCATTATAATTTTTTCAAAGCCTTCCTGGACAGACAAGAGCCATAGACCAAAACTATGTTTTTCAGATGGGCATTGTGAAATTCCCAAAGCTGGAGCTGTGGCTTTGTCACTGATTCGATTCTGCTTGATTGAAGAGACAGAAAATATGTGGAGCATTTTATTATGCTTCACAACCAACTCTAGCTATTTTTCTTCATCTTTTTACTGCCAAAGCCGATGCTTCTACTAAAGGTTCAGTCTAATGTTTATGAATTGGTCTACCATTGCCGTGTGGGTTGTCTGAACTACAATAGAAAAAAAACTAGTCTAGAGAAGGCCAATAGCTTTCCGGAGACAAAAAGAAATCTATATAATATACCTAAGCATTTCCCTAATATTGGTCTTTTATATGCTCTGTGCATATTTAGTCCTAACTCGGGTTATTAAAGAGCGTTTGTCAGTGTGTTGTGTTTTGACAGCTTCAGAGAGAAAGTGACAAATGACAATTAGCAACGTTTATCAACAGTCAAAATAAAATAAACCAAGAGAACAATATGTAGATTTAATTTGAAAATTATATACACCAGACAAATCCCCCAATGAAGAAACATCTGGAATTCATCTGCTGCTTCAGGCTGCCCTGAAGTTGGACAGCCTCCTGCCCAGATAGCACTCGTGGTCCCCAACACTCGCAATTGCACAGTCAAGGAATTACATTAGAATAGTATTTGCCTAGGCGTGAGCAGATACCACCCTGTCAGGGGGGGGGGGGGGGGGACAAAGCTGCCTCTTCTATCTCCCAGCTTTCAACAACCTCATATAGAGAAAAAGGAATGAGTCCAGCCTCTCAAAAAGTTCCTCTACCCGATTTTTAGCGGTTTGAGGAAACTTTTTGTTTAGGACCTTTGGGTTAGAAGACTTGATGGCGCAGTCTTGTCTTGGATCTCCTTGTCAGGGGCCGCTGTTTGACACAGTAATGGTCGAGGAGGGCGCTGGTAGTGACGGCAAAGGGTTGGCGCTCGACGCCGGAGTAAAGGGCTCGGTGGCTGGAGTCTCCTGGGGAAGGAATGAGTTGGTTCGCAGCGGGCGAAACTCGGCAGGGCTGGAAGGTGTCAAAGAGGTCTCTATGATGTTATCAGAACCCCCCTTCGAAGCCGATATAGGCGCTGAGTATTTGAGGGAGGGCGTGAATTGGGAGGATGGAGGTGTCGACACCGGTCCACCCCGGGTGTCTTGAAGATGGGCAGGACAACTCCCGTGTGTTATCAAGGGGCAGGTGGATCGCCGATGTCCCTGGCGGTGAGGTTTGCACAGTTTGAGCCGTAGGTGATGTAAGCGGGTGTAGACTTTCTCCTTTGGAGATGATCACCAGCTTGACAGGGGGGAGCTGATGGAGTTTCATTCCTTCATTTAGAAGGACGAAAGCCTCCCTTCTGCCGGTGGTTTAGGTGTAGCCACCGCTGGACACGATTTCGTATGTCAAGGAGACAACCCTGCAGTAGGGCTGCAGCGTCGCGACGACGTATTGGTGTTTTATAGCAAGAAGGAGATTCCTACTACTCTCTTATTTGCTCTTTTCCTATATGGAAAGGCTTTCAGGAGAGCGGTTTCGATGGCAAGGCCCTCCTCAACCAGGCGCTTTGCCAAGTCGACGCTGGCCAAGAAAGTCGCCACTGCCGACCTGGCCCTGCGAGGTCTTGCTGCTGCCTGCTGCACTTAATCGCCGTTACAGGATTTTTCCCCTGTTTATTTGTTGAGGTGGCTTGGTTGCAATGGATTCCGCCTTCGCAACTTTTGTTGGTTGGGTTTGAGACTCTCGGCCTTTTCTTTTTGAAGCTATAGACTTTTTCCAACCTTGAGATATTAATTCCTTCTCGCAGGCTTTAACTTTTTTAGTCAGCCTAACTTACATTCTCTTTAACTTCGACGTAATTTTTTTGTATCTTCCTGCGTCCATTTTTTTTTTATTATTATTATTTTATTTTTTCACTGGAATTCCATTATTCTCTGATAACTCGATTGCCGAGTGTTCACTCGCATCGAGAATCATGCTATCTTCTGTCTCAGTGACAGGGCTATTCTCTAACACCTGAAGGAATCAAAAACTGGAAACACACGGCTTTCCATCATGGGAAAACGCGGAGCTCGCGCGCCGCGTGGCTGCATGGCCGAGAAAGATAGAGGTCGCTGAAGCTTTAATATTTATTTTCAAATTCTCCAGTTTTTAAAAATAAATTTTAAAATTTAAATAGGGGATATTAACTAAAACATATTTTAAAATTCTCTGTTTCATATACTTTCTTAAATTATTTGCGTGCAACTCGTTATTTGAAAGAATAAATCGGAGACTACAAGTTATTTATTTGAAAAAATCAAAACATCTGATTCTAAATCATAATACATTTCGATATCAACACTTCGACCAACTGATCTCCAGTTTTCATCAGCCACAGTTTAGATTTGGAAATTTGTTTCTCTTTCAACCAATTTATTCCCATAAGCAAAGTCTCGCATTAAGATATACATCTAGATTTAACAAATAAATACAGAATGGGAATAATTCACAATGAATTAATTCATTCAGTTGAAAAATATTGGTTTTAGAAATATATATTTTGAGTTAAATATATATAGATATACCTCTTTCTCTTGAATTATAGAATACTTTATTTATATATTATCTATATTAAAAATAATGAAAGCATATCCTGAACTAAAGCACATGTGCTTTTTAGATGACAGAGCACCATCTAGTGGAGCAAAAATAAACTAAACGTTTACTTAACTTGCTCTGTGATATTTGGCCAACCCAATTTCTTGATGAATCAAGAAAAGCCATCCACGAACGCGTTTCTCGCTTATCACGGAGCAAGTTAAATAAACGTTTTGTTTATTTTTGCTCTACTAGATGGCGCTCTGCCATCTAAAAAGCACTTGTGCTTTTGTTCAGGATATGCCTTCATTATTTTTAATATCAACACCTGAACTTTTTTTTTCTATTGTTTTTTCATTATCTATATTGTTTTCTCTCTAAAGTTAACTAAAAATCAAGAATTATATACAGTTAAACCTGTCTTTAGCGCCCCCTCTTGGGACTCATCAAAATAGGGTGCTATAGACAGGTCACTTTTAGTGTAAAATGGTTACATTTTAATGTTTAAAATCGGGCGCTATAGAGAGGAAGGCGCTATTTAGAGGGGCGCTATAGACAGGTTTAACTGTATATGCATATTTAAAAGAAATAGTAACATAATTTTATTCACAATCGAACGTTGTGGCCCACTGTACATATTACATCCCAAATACGATGCGACGCCAGCCATCTCCGTCTTGAGCTCGATGTACAATCTCGGCTACCGTTAAACCAGTGAAGTGAATTTAAAAGAAATACGTTGATGAAAATATTCTAGAGGATAAAATGAATAGAAATATAATTAAAGAATGAAGACATTAAGACGCGAATGTTTCTTTTCACAAATAATTCAAACTTCTACTGTCCTTACTGCGATGAAAAAAATATTGGGAGGGCTTGGCTCATCAGTGACGAATCCTCCCAGCGGTTTCACCAATTTAATCTACCAGACCGATTTTTAGAGCTCTATTACTGTATTTGATCATTCTGCTTTTATATGCTTCAATGAAGGGTGGAATCTTAGAAATGGTATTTATGCAAACTATGGACATAAGCCTTTAGGACAGTAGAATAACATTCAAATATTTGCATCGAGCAATGCTCTTCCGCAAACAATAAGGACAAGTTAGGCATAAATTAACACAAATCAATAACACGCCATCTATATATAACGAATAAAGACATTAAGATGCGAATGTTTCTTTTCACAAATAATTTAAACTTCTAGATGGCGCGGTATGGATTTGTAGATATATGATTTTTAAAAATTCCAAAAATTAATTGTTACAAATTTTATCGATAGGTGGCAATTGAATTTATAATAGAAATAGAATATTTGTGACGAGAGAAGAAGCTATGAAGAAATAAGAAGAAGGACTCATGGTGCCAATGTACCTGCTAAAGAGCAGAGAAACTAAAGAAATCCTCTATTTTTTAAATACGATCGCTTAGCACAATCTAGTATATCGTTTATTAAATAAAACTAGCCTGCCTCTCTTCCATATTTAAAAAGATTGAGATGCCCATAATGCGCTAAAGATATTGCCACGTAGAAAATTAAGGAAGACCAACTTCGGGATGAGACAGCAATTTTTTTCAGGGAAGAACAAACTATGAATGATAAACAGAAGATAAGCAAAATATAAACATCAAAAATAATACTCTGTATATAAAATAATAAATACTTTGCTACAATATAGTTACAAATCCACAACACCCACTAAACGTACATCAAGATAATGATTAAATCGATGCACACAATGGAGTATAAATCAAGATTTAAGACAAAATAACTATCTAATCAATGAAATAGTATAATAACTAACACTTAGAAAACTACCTAAATATTAGGCAACAAAAAATGTTTGCGACAAATCACTTTAACGGCACTATACATTCAGCACGTTGTAGTTGACAATTATTACAACTTCAAGACGATTCTAATGAAGAATTATAATGCACTCCATTCTTTTTCTAAATGGGAGCAAGCGAATAAATCACAAAGAATAAGTTGTTACCTTCTGGGAACCACTTAAATCAAATTTATTGGCAATGGGCAGCTGAACTATCAATTTTGTGGCAGCACCTGGCAGCATCGCACCGATCGGACTCAGATATCCTTCTTGCTGCTGATGTTTTATCTATCTCCTTTGCCATAAAAAATGCATATCGTATTTTAAAAAGGTTTTTATGATAGAGTTGAAATTCTAGCTGGTTCGAAGTTTGCTTTTTTATTTGTTAGTTTTTGATGTGTTTATGGAGAAAATTATTTTACATACGAGTATATCGTATATCATAACCGTTTTGTTTTAATTATTAAGAATTTTTATAATATTTCCATTTTAAAATTAAAGTATGGTCTTCATTATACTGTATGTGGCAATATGTTGCAAAAAGCTTACTTTTTTTTTAGAAAGAAGGATTGTGGGGGGGGGGTGTAATTAATAATAAATATCTTATTCCTTATCTTGTAATAAATATATTCTAGTTTATTTAATACATATAAGTTTGGGTTAATCAAAATACTTCCCATTAGAACCCTCCCCCAAAAAAAAAAGATGAATACCCTTAGCCTCTCCTGAAGGTGGTCATTTTTTGGGGGTTGGATTATATTAGGACAAGTTATTTCAAATTTCACAAAAGTGACCGTTCTGGGAGGTAGACTTATCCGTCCTATTCATGAAAATTTACAGTTTATCAGATGAAACAATCAAATCAGTTAGTTAAATGACAATGGTACGTTGAATCAACGAGTAGAAAAAAACATACCCCTGGATCTGTAGAGATAATATAGAAAATTCAAACATATTTCATGGGTTTCTCCCACTTTGTTAATTTTATTTAGTTAATACACAATGTTCTTAAAATATGTAAAATTAAAGAAGAGAGAGAGTTATTGAATTGAAAAAAAAAATGGTGAAGATCCTCTTGATAGGTCTGTCAAATTATATTGACAAATATTTGCACTCTTATCATATCTCAGGTTTTAGTGGAAAGAATTTTGTTGTTTATTTGTTGAGTGAACTGATCTCCCACGCCTTCTCATTGGACGAATGTGGCCATGTTTGTACATAAAAGAGGGTTGAAACGGAATGCGATGAGTCGTGGACGTGTGTTCGAGTGGAGACGCTTAAAGCGTTCTCTGTGAGCTTTTCTGGTTACCTCCTCGCATACCTGTGAAATCCCGGTCCGCTCCTTATCAACGCTGCGATTAAAAGATAAGTACTGTTTTTATTTTATTTAACGAATCGTGTTTTTTTTTATTTCTCCCCCTTTTTGTTATTGGTGTTGTACTTTTGAGTGTACCTTTTTGTGTGTTTAAGTCACTCTTACTGTAGGCCCCAGTCTATTCCATTTTTGTGTGTTAACCCGCGTATTAGTAACTTTTGTCATTGGCGAGCCCTGCCAGGATTACTGGTGTTTGCACGTGTAAATTCCTGTAATTTTTACGTGCGTTTTTTTTTCTTTGTTTGAGTGGTTTATTATTATTATTATTATTATTATTATTGTACTCCATCATGTTTGTGAACTCAATGCTCAACTTGTCAGTGTTTAATGGGGTTGATATCGAGTCTTTCATTCGGGAAGTCGAGCTTAAAGCTCGAGTAGGCAAATGGGATCCTGAGGTCAAAGCACTGCTCATGTTCGAGGCTCTATCCTCTGAAGTTAGGTTGAGCTTAGAGGAGATGGGTATCCATAACGATAGCAGTTTCGAAAGTATTGTTAGTAAACTGAACATATTGTACCCTAAAAAGGCGCTTGGTATTAGGGAATGCCTTTTTTTTTTACTTATCCTAAAATGCCTTAAATTAATAGAAGGTCTTAAGCAGAGAGTTGGGGAAAGTCCTATGGTTTTTAAAGAAAGATTCCTGGCCATTAGAGATAAAGTAGAGTACAGATTTGACGATAGCCTAGTGTTCGAAATCTTCCTCGAAAATGTACTGGATAAGTATAGAGAGGCTATTGTTCGCAGTGAGGCTAAATCAATAGACAAAGCAGTCAGTGTCATGGCCACGGAGGATAGTTTAGAACAACGTTGCAGCTTTATGAAAGGGGTATGTTCAGTAGAAGGGGTTGAAGAAATAAATAACATTAAGGGTGAGATGAAGATGCTTAGTGCCAGTGTAAACAGGATGAAGTACGAAAATGAGCAGTGTATTAAAGACCTTAGAGGTGAGATAGAAAAATTGACTAAATTGTTGGGCGAAATCAAGCTAAGTCCACCTGAGTGTAGCTTAGGACATATAGCTAGTGATTGCTCAAGACAGTCTTCTATGTTTGCCAACCGCAATACTCTTGACAATGCTGAGATAGTGAACATACGTTGAGCAGAGATCAGTGGCAGAGATCAGTTTGGAAATCTGCCAATAGTTAAGGTGAATATTAACGGCAATATGTGACACCTGTTATATGATACAAGAAGCCAAGTCAGCATTATTGATTCTGAAAAGTGCAATGTCTTGAAGGATAATTGGGACGATGCACTTAAAACTTTACGTATAGTGTCAGTTACAGGCCACTAGCAGACACTTACACGTGTTAAAACCTGTAGAGTTGGTAACGAAAACGGCAGCGACCTGGGAGAGATAAGGTTTTGGCTAATGTCACTTGGAGATAAAGGCTACGACGGGATTCTGGGAATCAATGATATAAGGAGATTCAATATCCAGTTGCCTCCAATACGGGAACGTGGCAACATGATTTCCTTGAAACCAGAAGACCGTGATTATGTAGACCTTAGCTGCGTTGCCAGTGCACATATACCAATTGTTTCAAGCTGCTTAGAGGAGAGATCAGTGAAGCGCATTGAAAACGAGGCTGTAAAGTTGCCCCCTACTGAGTTTAACAGAAACTGTGAGTGTAGCGCTGGGTCTGTTAATAGTTTTAGAAAGCCTACTAGGGCTGAGAGGTTAAGGGTGATGCGGAAAGCAAAGGAAACTGTCAGACAGTTTATGTCAGGTAATTCTGTTAAAAAGCTTATGAATCCTAGGCCACCTTATTCCAGAAGTTTCGACAAAGGAGATCTGGTAATGCTAGCTGTTTCTAAGAAAAAAGGTTACAACAACCTCTATGGGCCTTTCCGTGTGGAAGCTAGGGTCTCCGATGTTAACTTCAGAGTAAGAGGGGTCACCATGAACGATGTGAAAGTTGTACATGTCGATAGGATGAAAGCGTTTAGAAACTCACGTTAAGAAGAGCTTTTAGCTCTTGGACTTGAGAGAACTGAATGGAATTGGATCGTTCGGTTTCTCATCAAGTGAGCGTCTGTCAGTACTCTAAGTCTCTACCTAACATACCCAGCCGGTCCCAGATGAGAGCTTATTTGGTCCCCATTAAACTCTGTCTACTAAAGCATATTATATATGTGTGTGTTTGGTAATCACTCATGGTAACTCACGTAGTTTGCGCAGATTTTATTTTGAAGCTTCTGTTTGGAGGAACAAGATGGAAGGCACCTTTATGGAACGACCCGGATGTCTTCTTCTCCTCTCTTTAGTTTTTTTTTTTTTTGTAGCTTTATAACATGGCTCCCGTGAGCTTTTCCCTCCAGACAGCGGGAGGTTTTCCTTACGGGACAATGGGAATGTTTGGGAGATTGGTTAGTTTCTTTTTTTTTTCTTTGGAAGGATACCTTTTGTCAAATTATATTGACAAATATTTGCACTCTTATCATATCTCAGGTTTTAGTGGAAAGAATTTTGTTGTTTATTTGTTGAGTGAACTGATCTCCCACGCCTTCTCATTGGACGAATGTGGCCATGTTTGTACATAAAAGAGGGTTGAAACGGAATGCGATGAGTCGTGGACGTGTGTTCGAGTGGAGACGCTTAAAGCGTTCTCTGTGAGCTTTTCTGGTTACCTCCTCGCATACCTGTGAAATCCCGGTCCGCTCCTTATCAACGCTGCGATTAAAAGATAAGTACTGTTTTTATTTTATTTAACGAATCGTGTTTTTTTTTAATTTCTCCCCCTTTTTGTTGTTGGTGTTGTACTTTTGAGTGTACCTTTTTGTGTGTTTAAGTTACTCTTACTGTAGGCCCCAGTCTATTCCATTTTTGTGTGTTAACCCGCGTATTAGTAATTTTTGTCAGGTCGACAACGCCTGCGCTATAGGTGGCACTCTGCCATTAGGAACGTTTAGTTGCACTGACCAAATGTTACTTTGTACGGTTACATACAAAAATAAAAAGTGCTAGGGCCTAAAGCAAAAAACAGCATAATACACAGAAGCGCGTATATTCAAAAGTAGAACAAAAATAAAAAGGAAAGGCGTAAATATAAAAATAAAAAAACACACACACGCACGTAATTAGTTAAAAAAGCCTGTACTTATATTTTATTGCAGAGTGCTGACAAGGAACGGACCGGGATTACACAGGTATGTGAGGAAATCACTAGATACGGACACAGAGAACGCTTTAAGCGTCTCCACACGATCACTTCTCGTCGACTCCTCGCAATCCAGTTTCAACCGTCCACATTCGTCCAATGAGAAGGTGTGGAAGACCAGTTCAATTAACAAATAAACAACATTCTTACTACAAAACTGAAAGCTTAAAACTGCTTATGTTTGTCAAATAATTTGACAGCACGATCAAGAAATGTTTTTCAATAGTTAATGAAATGTTTACAAACTCTATGCTCGACACATATAAACGGTATAAATCATTTCGATAAAATAACCCCTTGTATCAATACTGAGGTGGAAATATCAAGACTCCAGCGATAGGTTCCTTTTTAAAATGTCTATTTATAAATCTCTCTAACTGTCGGGCATTGTATCGTGTTTTTCTCCTGTCGAAGGGCTTCCATGACCAAAATCTAGAGAGAGATTTGTGAATAAAAATTTCAAAAAGAAACCTATCCCTGGAGGCTTCCATCTTAATATTGATATAAATCATTTCTTGAAATTAATATATTGTTATATTCTTAATTTCTACAGATTAAATGATATAAGTATGTATTATTCTATACTTAGATGCCTTAGTTACCATAATCATTCCGGTCGAGGTTGTAAGCCGATCGAGCGAGACAATTCTCCTCCATGGCACACTGAAGGAAGTACAGCTGGCGGTCCTCGAGGTAGGCCGAGCTGGCCACTTCCTCCATGTCAATCACCAGGTCGGGCAGGGCTGAAACACCACGACTACATTGGACCATGTCACCATAGTCAAAACTTCAAAATGGATTCAAATAATTTGTTCTCTTATATTGTCCTTTTAAACTGAAAATATATATTTATGACTACAGTTAAACCTGTCTATAGCGCCCCCTCTTGGGACTCACCAAAATAGGATGCTATAGAGAAGCGGTGCTATAGACAGGTCACTTTTAATGTAAAATGTTTACATTTTAATGTTTAAAATCGGGCGCTATAGAGAGGAAGGCGTTATTTAGAGGAGGCACTATAGACAGGTTTAACTGTATCTTTATAACCTGAAAAAGAATCAGGTTCCTAACATATTTTTTTTTTTCTTGCATAATGAGTTTATGACTATTTCTTTGTTTGAAGATTGTAAATTGACGCAATTATGTCTAGCGAAGATATCGCGTTTTGTGTGTTGAAATAAATAAATAAATGATTTCTCGTAATCCTAAAATTATGTTGAATTTCTACAAAAACTGAAGCCTATGTTTATAGTTTCACTAAGCTCTATCAACTACATACAATTAACCAAATGCTAACAAATTATGGATAAATAAAATAATAAAAACTTTGCAATAGTTGTAAAGGTTGATTAAACTGGCAAATACCACAAGGGTTAAATAAAGTCTTACATTTGAGCCCTCGTATTTTGAATGATGCTATAGAAATTCCTCCTAAATACAATAAGATAAACATATTTTCATCTTTCATTTTAGTAAAGGACAGCATAGGAAGGGAGGTGAATAAAATTAGATGTTCCATAAGTTAAGGGTTTATACATGGATAGTATGTGGAAATCGTTATAATATTTAAAATAATTTAGAGTGCTCTAGGTTCAATGATAATTCTAAATATAGAGAGAGAAATGAGACTGCCTATACTGTAATTAAACTACAATTAAACTATACTTATTCATTTACCGATAATTTGAGAAACCTAAATTTTAAATAATTCAGTTTTTTTTATATTTTTATTGTTTTTTTTAAATAATTCAGTGTGTGTCTTTTCTTTTTGAGAGAAAATTATAATTCCTTCAAAGATCATTACAATAAAAAAAAAATTCGCGGCGAGACTTAACTAAAATCAAAGTTCAGGATATAAAAGAAGCCAAATTTAGTATATAACAGAAACCAAATTTCATGGTTTAATAAAATTAAAGTTAAGGATATAACACAGAACCTAAAGTTTGTAGTTAACAACAGAATCGGAAATTTGAAACCCAAAGACTCAGAGTTGATATCACCTAAAATCAAAGTTCAGGATATAAAAGAAGCCAAATTTAGTATATAACAGAACCCAAAAATCCCATAGTTTAATTAAATTTAAAGTTAAGGATATAACACAGAAACTAAAGTTCGTGTGTGTGTGGTTAACAACAGAATCGAAAATATGGAATCCAAAGACTCGGAGATGATATCATCCAAAATGTATACAATATTAAATAAACCAAATAGACTAAATAAAAACCAAAGTTTGGAGCATAACCTAAACTATAATTTGAAGTATGATACATAAATCGCCATCTGTTTTATGAGAATTCAAAACTATTATAGATTATTAATATATATAAATTGTTTAATTTTTAAAAGAATCATACGCATCTATAATAATTTTGGAATTCTTATAATTTGAAGTATATGTAAATAACAGGTTGACGGGATTGTCAAACCCGATGTTCACGGTAGAACAGTACCGGAAGTACAGATGACCCCGGCGATGTTCTCAGGATACCCCGGGCAATCCACGCGGTCCCCCGAGCTCTGGTGGAGACAGGACCCCAGAGTCCGCTCGTCCCCCCGGCACTGTAGCCCTGACACTGCGACTCCAGAGCCCCGGCCTCCGAAGTACGAGCTCTGCCGGTACCAGAGTGAGTAACACACATTCTTTAACATCATAATATATATATTTAATTAAATAGGCATATATTGGATCAAAATATCATTTATTTTACCAATATTTCAGTTGGCTAAATACCAACCTTTATCAAGGTGTTATAACATATTAATGTGTGTCAACAACAAACTCAGCGCCTCATAACTCAACGTTTGTTGTTGACACAAATAAATATTTTATAGCACCTTGATAAAGGTTGGCGTTCAGCCAACTGAAATATTGGTAAAATAAATTATATTTTGATCTAATATATGTCTTTTTAATTGAAAATTTATTTATGGATTGCTCTATTTTCAAATAATTACATGATATACATGTTTAATATGAAAATATGGAATACATATATGGTATATATAATCATTTCTTTTGTCACAATGCAAACAAATATCATTTATCGCACCAAAGAGCTAAAAAATCTCTCAACTTAGTTTTTCCGATTCCCACTTTACCCAAAATGTCATTGAGATAGCGAAATTACTGATCTCCATTCCAACCATTCTCGAAAAAGTATAGCATAATAAGGAAAATATGGATATGGTATTTGGTACGCAATTTGATTAGCTACAAAGAAAGTATCATTTTAATTTTAAAAATCAAACAAAATATCAATTTTCAGAAGGAAAAGTCTTGTAAAAAGCTGCAATAACTCTTCAAAGACCCAATAGATAGATCATTTTAGTTCATATTCGACGATAGAGTTCCAAAGATGGCCATCGTGGAACTTCAGCTAATAAGTACGTCAAAGATATCTGTCATTGACATTTGACACAACTTGGTATTTAAAACGATTCTATAGACAATTCCATTCACATCACAGAATCTTATGTACTCGATCTTGTTATCTTTGTAATTTTCCATGAACATGCTTATCTATTATCATTTCTAAGCAGCGTCGAATTACTGAGTCGGAACTTAAAAAAGATTTTGTTTTCGGATTTCAATGATCAATAATTATCCAAAAACGTATCAAATTTGAACATTTGAAATACATTTTAAAATCGTTTATAAATATTCTCTAGAGATAAATATATATATGATACATTAGCGTGCCATCTGGTATAAGGAATTTAAACAATTTTTGACGCGTATGATTATTTTTGAAATATAAATATATATTTTAAAATATCAGAAATTCTCTATAGTTAAAGCATTAGGTTTCCCGGGATACGAGGCTCTAACAAAGGACCAGTTGTTAGGGCCGGGCTTAGAGTTCCATACTCGGCTGGGTCGTCCAAACCAACGATGATAAACAGCTATACACATATTAACACTTCTAATATAATTGAAGCCTAACATAACCTGACTAAAAATATATATGAAAATTCTAAACTATTATAGACGCGTATGATTTTTTTTTAATTAAACAATTTCTACTGCCCTTACTGGAATGGAAAAATTAATGGGAGAGTCTCTGGCTCATCAGTGGTGAACCCTCCCAGCGGTTTTGCCAGTTTAATCTACCATACCGCTGTAATATAGCAATTTTTCGATCTTCCCTATATAATGATACTGATGCTAGATTCTTGAAATGGGTATTTTAAATGAACTATGGACATAAGCTTTGAGGACTGCTGATTTAAACTCCTACATATCACATGGGCGTCCTGTTTTTTTTTTTTTTTTTCAGCAAAAGAGTCAGCGTTTATTTATTTATTTTAATGAATAAAATAAAGATGAAAATATTTGAAGAGTTTCTTATATTAAAGAAAATGGGAGGTAAGCTCTCTTTCACGCGATCGCCCTTCATCAGGCCACTGGATCCGCAAAGGCGTTATATATTTATTTTAATATTTGGAACTCTTCGTCGTTGAGAGAGCCTCTCAGACTATACATAATTGTCTTTTCGTTTATATTTTATTCTCTTTTACTCTGAATCTCTTGGATTACTGTGGTTTTACCATTGAGATGGATGTTAATAAAATATTGTTTGATATCATCTCAAAAACACACTGCATCCACATTATATTCTAAGGCAGAAATCTATGGCTATATATTGCTGCTGCTGTGATAGAGATGTATGGAGACATCTGAGGCTCTTCATTGGACACGACAACAACAACAAATACTGTGGCTATATGGATCGTGAGTTGTCAGAGATGTCAGTTTATTGTGACAGCCACTTTTAACAATTAGGCCCTTAAAGGCTTATATATTCTCATGGACAAAACTTAAGAAAGTTGTACCTTTTAAGCATGTATATCGGGGGATTCAGACAAAACTCTGAATGATATTTGATATACAGTGACCTTGATTGAAGAAACACGAGATAACCAAGTGTGAACAAAATTGCTTCCGTCTCCTTTAAAAAAAAAAAAAAAAAAAAAAAAAAAAAACAGACCCCCGGCGAAATTAAAGACTTTCTACCTCCTTGAGTTTTATCCATGAATGTATACAATTCCACTCCTCCTACTTTTTGTGGCCTTGGGAATATCCACGTATAGCAATGTGTAGTTTGAGTTTTCTCTGTTCTTGATATCCAAAAGGTCTTCTAACTACCAACCCGTCCTCTAGAATCCAATCAACATCTACTTGTGGCCAGTTAAACCCCAGCCGGTACTGTAATGAATACTCCCCAGATTTCCTCATAAGATTTCCTGATTCCCATTTCGAACACAAGTTCGGCCCAACTACCAAGTTTTCCTACTTTGTTTTATTTACTCACTAACCGAATGACCTGGTTTCTCCCTGAGCGGAATTTTCCACGTGACAATTGTTTTGTAAATTGTTAATTCTATTATTATTATATAGATGGAAATTTTGACGGGAGAGGCGACCTTTGTCTCTCTATTATTATCATTATTGTGCTTTTTTGGTCAAAAAAGTACCAT
>CP092867.1:122685406-122736607 GCA_030710605.1 Cordylochernes scorpioides
ATAGGTCTTATACCACCAGGCCATCGACTTAAAATTTAACTGAAAGTACTTCAAAAAATATTACCATGAGTAAATGTTGTGTATCGGTTCATTAGAACCTTGTTTATACTATAACATGATTGGAAACTTTCGGATGACATAAATTGTAAGGGCGAGAATTCCACTTTAAATTATTTATGACTTCTCACACACGTAATTTTGAGGTCAATCTGATGCGTCTATCCAGATGGTGCAATTTTAATGACCAGCACTTTAAGTGCATGTCATCAACATTATTCTTGCGTAACTAGAGACCTACAAAACTTCAATTTGGTATAAAGAAGACTCTAAAGTATTGGCCAACATAAATAGATTTGCAAACTTCATAATAATAATGATAATATAAATTTCAAATGCATACAATAGAAACTCCAATTATTTGTTATTATATCTCTAGCAATAGACATTTTAGACATTCTACTACCACAATTGCGCTATTTGAAAGGTCACACGTCTAGTTTCATATTGCTGGATAGAGGCCGGCTCGATTCTGCAATCCAGTTTAAAGTAATGAGGTGAACCTTTCTTGAGTGCATCCTCAATTTTTCAATGAAATGTGTGCCATCATCTGAGTCTATTATCGCCCTGGATAACAAAAAGTACCATCCAAGGATTTACGTGACTACAATCCTTCAGAACGACTAATTCAAAATTTTGCTGTAGCCTATTAAAGTCCAGTCTCAAAGTACAACGTCCTTTTAATATAATAGTTTTGCCTTTTTGGCCGCTCTTAATCTGGCGTCAGTTACGGCGAATTTTTTTTTTAAAATTAGAACCTGAATTTTTCGGAAGCAATAAATAAGAAACTCCAGAATTGACAATAGTTTGTATCATCTTCATTTCTATTTTATCTCTAATTTAATTCTCTTTCATTCCCATTGTTGTCGACAAGAGATAATTTCAAAATTCTGCGACCTCACCTCCAAAATAGGTCACATCCTCTAGTTTTCCTGACGTGACGACTGTTAGCTCTTCTAGCAGGCGACACTGCGCCACAACTGTACGACTAAATTCTCTTTCGGCGATTGGGCGATCGTCATTGTGTTCCGGGATTTGGGCCGAGAATAATTGTAGAACACCAGTGGTTCTTGTCTCCTTAAAAATATCAACTTCTTTCTTCATTTGTCTTTTTTGGTCATTACGAAGTTCCATTCTCGAAGTTTCATTTGCTTTTATATCAAGAAATATTTGTATATATTTCTGCTACACTCGCAACAAATGACTACGTAGACGACATTCGATGGCTCTTTTTAAAAATTTTTTGTCCGCTCCACCATACTTACCTTTTACCAATATAGAATATCTTGCGATTACCGAACGCTTCCTTAGGCAGTTAGGTCGATTGATCTCTTCCTATAGAAAACATTTGGAATGTAATTGGAAGACGTCGCAAATACTGCGAAATATTGTCACTTCATTCCTAATTTTAGAAAGAAAATTGTCAATAGATCCAGCAACAATCATCAGCCTGTATCCAGGTTAGAAGTGGATCAGTTTCTTATAGATTTCCTAACTTCGTAACGATCAAACTCTCGGATGATCATCCAATCCTAAAATTCCAATAGTTTTTATTTCTATGTTTATTTCTTGTATATCTATTAGCCTTTGTCCAGAAATTTAAGTGGGCCAATTTTACCACTTAGAAAATATTAAGATATTACTAGGAATCTTGTGTTTTAACCTTTTGTATTTCAAAAATATTGGTTGGCGTTGAGCCAGCCGAAATATTGGCAAAATAAATCTCCTATTAAATCCAATATATGCCTTTTTATTATCTAATTTTTAAAATATGTGCAAGAGAAAGTTTTAATATACCTAACGCGCCTAAATATTTATTGTCCTGTTCATAAATACACTAGTGTGACGTATCTTTCCTTATTTTTCGATAAATCTAAAAGAATTTAATGTTTATTTCTAATTCCTTGAGAAATTGGGTTGCTTGCTATGTAACAAGAAATTTAGAAAAGGAAACAAAGAAACCTCTGCCATTACAAAAATTGTCGAATATGATAACCCAACTTAAGTCATTATTCAGAAAAATACTGATAATTTGTATATATTTATAATTGAAAGAATGAATATATTAAGATGGGGGCTCTGACATAATCAAGACTTGAGTCTTGAGAATATTGGTATAGGAACAAGGCTCATTGAAAGATATCATAAAATAATTTTAAAATAATTAAATAGGACATATATTAATTGGAATTTGTCCGATGAATAAAGTTCTGATTTATAAAATGGAATAAAATAGAACATTAAGAAGAAAAGGAATAGACTGATGAACTTGATTTTTAGAAGAAAAATCTACGAAAAATACATAAAAAGATCATGATAGAGATTTGGGATATCCCTGGTGACCAGGACCCCTGATAAAAATAAAAACTAAAATATAAGCTATCAATTTGTATATAAACCCTTGAAACCCCATGAAACAAATATTCTTTATATTAAATACATATCATCTAGGTTAATGGATAGATTTATATATATGCTGTTGAGCATGCCTTGTGTGTAGACTTTTCCGAGATAAAATCGTAATACCTGTTATGTGTTTCATGTTGAGTTTATTTCAGCCTCTTTTGTGTATCTTAGAATTGGAGAGGCGAATACGCCTAAGAGTCAGGTTTGAAGGAAATAAACAACGGGTTTATATTCAAAATCGAAACCATAAAAATGTTTTAATTGAACTGTCTGTATATAGATCCATCGCATATGTGTGTTTTTTTGTTTTTATCATGAATACACTTTCTATAAATTTCTATATGGAAAATGATCAAATTTAGAGATTTTGGTTAATTTTCGCTGTGTGACTGACTTTGGTCAAAGTAGAGCGGCAAGAAGGCAGTGAGGTTTTCCCACCTGGAGTCACTCCGTGGTCGAGCCGACGTCGCGACATCCGGATAGGTCGAACACTTTGCGGCTCCAATTAGAGGCCTTCTTTCGGATTAATTTGGGTGGGAGATTAGAGTCACATTAGGGTAGTGATGGATGGGCCAAGCGCAGGGTAATCTGGCCTGACACCTTTCGAGGCGTCAGATTTTTTTGGCGCTCCGTGACGCGTTCGTGTATAATCAAACGGCCAGCTTAGAGTCCGCTGCGTTTAAAGAGGGTAAAATAGATTATAATTGCAAACCTCAAACAATATTATTCTAGGAATTCCTCCGTATACTTGGTCTTGATGGATCGTAGCCCCTGCTTATTATCCCATCGTGTGAGGATTCTTTTTTGTTTGCCTCCGTTTATTTAGATCCCTTTGCAAACAAAGGCAAGGGTCAATAATAGATTGACCTTCCTTCTACTGGAAGAGATCAAGTTGTTTCACATAGCTGCTACCTTGGCTTGTCCAATTGAACTGTTCTCAACCGTCTTCCTCTGGATTCTGAAAGTCCTGAAGATGGATGCCGTTCCTTATCTACTGTTTATTGAACCTAACCTTTCTTTGTTTCGACTTCCAGAACCTTTACTACAATGACATGTCTTGTTTGAAAATTTATTTGTACACTAGAATTATAAAGACAGAATGTATAATTGTAATTTCGAATTTCCAATAAGATCCACGTATAGCAAATGAAAACATTTAGACGCGAATGTTCCTTTTATACATATATCAAATTTATACCGTCCTTACTGATGAAAAAATAGGTGGGCTTGGCCTTCCCAATATTTTTTCATCGCAGTAAGGACAGTAAAGAAATTTGACATGTGTATAAAAGAATCATTCGCGTTTAAATGTTTTCATTTGCTATATTTATATAACGCGTTATTTTTATTTTAAAGATCCACATAGCATAATATCACAGAATGTTTATTATACCTTTTTTTTTACATATAAGTGACTAATTTGAAGCTATTCACAAATAAATATTTAAAAGTAGACAAATGAACTGGCTGCTGCCTGGGTGAAGGTTGTATCCAATAAATAATATTTAAACAAAGATTATTATTAACAGTTGTGACAGAGTAATGATAAAGTGTCTCCATCATAGTAAAAGTAACAAATATAGTAATTCGTTACTGTATTTTTATCATTCACATTTACCTACCCCATAATATGTGAATTAGCCTGTTATCAGACTGATTTGCATATTCCAGGATAGAAATTGACACTGACTCATTGGCTCTTGTGAATAAGTTTGAATATGATTAGTTATTAGATATATAAAAGGGAACTTTAATAAAAACATATTTATAGTTCTAATTGGTTCAGGAGTGTGTGTAAAATTTTGCTCTCATAAATTGTAAGATTTTTTACTTGGAAAACTTCTCTCCACATACACATTAATTAATTTTGAATTTTTAATCATAGTTTTCTCTCTCTCTCTCTCATTATTAACTTTGAGAACAACACTCTAGAGAGATAGTAATTATTCGACAAAGTTCAATTTATATTTGTTAATTCTTCAGTTAACCTATTTTTATTCTCGAATATGAAATTTTGTTTCTAATTTTGTTTTCGTTTTGTGTGTACTATGATTGTTGACCTAGTTCCAATTAAATTCAAGTTAATTGTCTTTCTCTTTAGAATTATTTTACATAAAAAGTGATAAATCCTCCCGTGTTCTTGTTTTAATATATATATATATATAATATTGACGATTTTTTTTTCATGCAAGAAAGTATATGAAGCTATTTCCTTTAATAATTTATTTCTTTCTTGTTTCGTTGATCAATCCTTACGTTCTTTACAGCATAATTATCTTCATCCAGTAATTTGTGAAATTAAGTGATTTCATTTAAAAAGGTTTGAAAATTTATTATTTCAACATATGTTCCCTACAAGTTGTTACAGGTTCTGGCTGTAGAGGTAGTTTTTCATCACTTTTTATATAAAATAATTCTAAAGAGTGAAACAATTAACACTTAAATATAATTGAAACTAGGTCAACAATCATAGCACACACAAAAATAAAACAAAATCAGAAACAAAATATAGATTAAAATTAATTAAAAATTATACAAACCAAGCAGATTCCTCATTGAAGAGACCTCTGATCTTCCTTAGCTTTGCAAGCCGCCTTGAATTCTGACAGCTTCTGGCTTAGAGAATGGTTGCTGTCCCCAACACTTGCAATTGTACTGTCGATAAATTCTCCGAGAATGATTTTCTCCTCGGATGTAACACTATCGAGGACATCTTGCTTTTCAGGGCGATACAAGACCTCCCATTCTATCATAGTCCTGTCATGACCAAGGGGACTCAGGTAAAAAACGAACGCCCATTTTGTCAAATAGCTCTTTAACCATTTCCTCATCATTCTGAGCAAACTGTTCAATTTAGGTCTTCGTGGGAAATTCTGGAGTGCTGGTGGAGGGTGCAGTCTAGAGGATTTTGTCTTTTTGAGCTGAAAGTGTGGAAGACATCTGTGCCGGGTTAGCCTCTGGCGCAGGATGGTTGAATGCTGCAGGTGGAGGTGCAGCTGAAGTGGTGGTGGGAGCAGGCGCAGGAATCTTCACGCTTCTCCTCTGGCTTGGTGCCGAAGAGGATGCTTGCAGTTGCCGTCAACGGGCTAGAGTTCGACACCGGGGAAGAAGATTCTGTAACTAGAGTTACAGACGCGGAGGGCTTGAAGCTGATAAGGAGGGAACACTTAACGGACACAGAACGCTCCGCGGTTTACTGTTCCTGTACCATTTTACCTGGACCTGAGGATCACCTGATTTGGTGGATCATGCATATGGTGATGTGTCATCGCAAAATGGCTGACACGTTTAAATGGGGAAAAACATATAAATTCATCTATACACCCTCCTCTATTTTCACCCAGATTATTTAACCGACTCACTTCCCAGTCTTTGTCAGAACGCTGAATTCTATTTTAACTTTTGTTCATTCTCTTATTTGTTACACATTGCAAAGGTTTTATTATCTACAGTATATTGGAGGTATGGAAGGAATTTTTTCAATAAGGTATAAAGGGACAGACATTTAAATTATTTACAAACGAGAAAAAGTGGTTGAGATGGGATGTTTTTCAGGTTAGGGCTAGGTTATACATAAGATAACCATTATAAATTGTGACCTATATAATATGAATTGAATATATGCGCGATAATATTGGAATCAGATTACTGAATTATAACAGATAAATTAATATATTTATTGACTTTTGACGGTTTATTGGTTGAATTCCTAGAAAGGTTTATATATGAACCTGAATATTTAGGATTTCTAACTCTTTTGAGGTCTTGAACAATAGTTGAAAAAATCAATTCGCAACTTCCAACAGTTTCCGAGTTGACATCGTGTAATACATAAGATTTAAAAAGAAATTTAGAAATTTGTTAATTTCTGCCACCCCGACCACCCATAAATCATTAAATTTGTACACTTGCATTGTTAATTGGACTGAACGAATGTTCGAAATTTCATACTTCTATGTGGTCTGGAAGCATATTGAAATTAAATTACAAAATTTGTAAGACAATTTGTAAATTTGTCTGTCTCCTAGCCACCCTGACAACACAGAAGTCTCAAAATTTGTCAACTTGCATTGTCATCAAAATATGTACAGAATTTCATATTTCTACACGCTCTAGAAGTATTGATAAAAATATATTACAAGATTTGTGGATAGACATGGAAGAAAGTTGAATAAAATATTTTAATATAAATCGGCTAATCGTAGTTCAATTATTTGAAACCAATATTTGATGAAGATGGACCTCCAACATCTGGAAATGTCCATGTGATATAGGAGAATCTACTTCAATCAGAATCAATCAGAAACTTGGAGTAGATACATTTTTAAATTCAAGATAACCTGATATTTTAACTAATGCATTCACATGAAGATACATGTGAACATTAAATTAACTTTTTCGAAGAAGGCGCCAAGAATGAAAAAGAAGAGGAATGATCAGAATACAAATGTTTGGCATGTTACTGAATGGGAGAACATATTTCCAAATAGAAAGAAATTAGAATATTTATAAAAGGAGGAAGAGAGAGAGCTGCCAATTTTTTTCGTATATGAATATATATCTGTCAAAATAACAGAGAATGGATAGCACTAAATATTATCTGTAGAAAAACATCATTTTAAATATTTAAATAATTCCTATTATTGCAGATTTCTCTTACTTTGGATGCAATCGATGTAAAGGTTCGTTTCAACTTGTCTGGTTGATGTAATATATTTGTCCTTTTGAATACATTTGTCACTTGCGACTCGCTAATGCCATTTTTCTTATCCACTTTCAAAAATTATTTAATAAAATTTTTATTTAAGAAGCTAGATCATTCCGATCTGTTAAATTCCACCAGTGATTGATAGTAGCCATTTGGGACCCTGGTAATTATAAGTGTCAAATCCAAGTACAATCCCCTGTGGTTAACACAGGCGTCGGATACTTCACAAAGGCTTGGAGAATCTTTCTGAGAACAGTTTGTAAAGCGTAAGAGAAATATAGCATCGATGAACTTAATAAAGTCAGTAGATTAGCAATATTCAAAACAGGTAGTTTCAAACCATAAAAGGAAGTAAGGAAAATAATATGAAAATCTATCAAAGCGTTCAATATGTAAGTTGATACTGATCACCAAACAGCTGCTAAAGGAACATAACTCATGGACTATGTAGAAATATGTTACAAAACAACAACAACAAAAAACTACGTAAACAATTAGCATTCCATGATAGATACATGGAATGAAGCCTGTGTCAGTGAATTTCTTGGCATTTTGTCAAATCTTTGAACAAGAGAGAGATTTATTCTACTTTTATACCTCTTCTTGCAGAAAAAATTCTTTCTTCCTCGTTATGATATCAAATGTATAAAATATATTGATTCCAAATTTAGAGCGAAGAACATGCTTTGAATACATTAAAGGGGATTAAACGAAAAAAGGATAAAATGCTTGGCCTCTCTTCAAATACTTCCCGGGGTGAATTGGGTTTATTTTACTGTTTACCTCAAAGATATTTACCTAAACTCATATCGTAAATAAAATTTATTTTCTACTTACACCAAGAGATACTTGGCATTCCATGCTATCATTATGCACGATAAAAAATATTTAAGAATAGACAAATGACCCCGCTTCGCCTGAAATCTTCCCAAATAAATGTTTGGCTATACATATTTATTTAATTAACTAAAATATATTTTATTATATGTGAAAAAATAGAATAAAAAATAAAAAATAAAAAGGTCAGATGTTGATATTAAAAATAAAAAAGGCATATTCTGACCAGGAGCACATGTGCTTTTCAGAAAGCAGAGCGCCATCTGGTGAAATAAAAATAAACTAAACATTGATTTAGCCTGTTCCCTGATATTTGGCCAACCCAATTTCTTTATAAATCAAGAAAAGCCATCCACGAACGCATTTCGCGCTGTTGGAGCTGACGAGCTTGATTTATCAAGAAATTGGGTTGGCCAAATATCAGGGAACAGGCTAAATTAATGTTTAGTTTATTTTTGTTCCACCAGATGGCGCTCTGCCTTCTGAAAAGCACATGTGCTCCTGGTCAGGATATGCCTTTTTTATTTATAATTATATTATATATGTATGAATTTTTAGCAGTAGCAAAAGGGGCAACTATTCGAAGCACGAGAAGTCAAAATAAAACCATTGGCGAAGTTCCACAGAGGCTGGAAAAAAGACGACTATATGAAATGCCAGGAATTCAGGAGGCGAGATCGTATAGGTGTTTAGATGGGGAAGAATATTATTTAGAATATATTATTAAATATTTATAAATATATATTTTTTAAATCCAAGGAATTTAGTTATAGTTCTTAGTACATTGTTAATAGCCGAATGATCCTGTTAACGCCAATTTTATTTATCCCACACTTCATCAAAGTCAATTTTTCACATATTTAAGATCCAAAGCTATTTTCAATAATTAAAAGCTTCATCCTTTGCCCATAATGGAAGGAAATCTTCCTTAATTCTGATAATAATTTATTTTTTGTTTTTCTTTTACATAAGTACTTGCCGGTAGACATTATTTTGAGTTTCTTCGCCTGGTGAATAACCAGATTCTTCGGAGAATCTACCTAAAGCAGTTATCCATAATGCAGTTGTCCATCAGAAAGATCTGAAATTGACCATACAGCACTGAATTTGTGACCCAGAGGATTTGTAAAATAATAATGTGAATTAGTTAGTTATAAGTTTAACTAGAATTAGAGTTAAACAATTTGAAAAATAGTACAAAATGAAACGTGTACATGGTTAGCTTTACTTGATTAATCAAGAATAGGTATTTGGCCAATTCTGGAATGATTAAAAATCAACGAATAGTTTATGTTTATTCCGATAGATGGCGCAAGCTATCACCAACTTTCAGTTGCTCGATAAGAAGATGCCTTTTTTTATTTCTTAGAATAGACGCGTATATTTTAAACTGCATCTTCATCTATATAAACCTACTTATTAAAATTATGATTTTATTAGTTTTAACGAGAAGAGTGTAAGTGTCGCCTTTGAAATTCATTCAGTTCGAACGAATGTTCGCCGAAAAAAAAATCCTTTCAGCCTAATATTTGATTAATTTAAAATTTCTTCAGTTGAAAATGTGGCAAAAACATTTTCCAAACTCAACTCTTTATCCTTTAAAAATAAATTTATCTAGATGGGGTTAATATTGAAGAAACATAAAAGGAAGAAATAAATATTACTTAACTTTTATATACGAGGTGTATTCAAAAAGTATCGCGACTTTTGAATTTTCGCGGGTTACGTATATTCGAATTTCGATCTTTTTGTGGCTTTATGTTGGTACTCATGTCTCTCACTTATCCCGACAAGCTCGGCCATTTTGAATGTTCCCTTAATTGTTGACAGCTGCTTTGCTTGCAGGTGTTTGGATCGTCTTCGATTTTTACCTATTAAAAAAATGGATCAAAGAACCTGTATCAAATTTTGTGTGAAAAACGAAATTAAGTGCGCGGATGCATTCCGAATGTTGACTGTGGCATACGGAGAAGCTACCTTGGACAGAAGCAACGTTTATCGGTGGTACAAAATGTTCTCAGAAGGCCGAGAAGATGTGAACGACGAAGAGCGTGCCGGACGCCCGAGCACTTCAACAACAGACGAAAAAATTAATGAAATGGAGAAAATGATATTGGCCAATCGTCGAATCACCGTTAGAGAAGTTGCTGAGGACCTAAACATATCGATTGGCTCGTGCCATTCGATTTTTATCAATGATTTGGGCATGAGACGGGTCGCCGCGAAATTCGTACCAAAATTGCTCAATTGCGACCGAAAACAGCATCGCATGAACATTGCTAATGAGATGTTGGACTCTGTTCGCGACGACCCAAATTTGCTCCAGAGGGTCATAACTGGTGACGAAGCGTGGGTTTATGGTTATGACGTGGAAACCAAAGCTCAATCATCTCAATAGAAGCTGCCGCACGAACCAAGACCGAAAAAAGCGCGCCAAGTTCGGTTGAATGTGAAAGTTTTGCTGACAGTTTTCTTCGATTGCAGGGGCGTGGTGCATCATGAGTTCTTGCCACAGGGTAGAACGGTCAATAAGGAATATTACCTGCAGGTTATGCGCAATTTGCGTGAAGCAATCCGACAGAAACGCCCGGATTTGTGGAAGAACAAAAATTGTTTTTTGCACCACGATAACGCCCCTGCTCACACATCGTTGCTTGTGCGCGACTTTTTGGCCAAAAACAACACACTAATGATGCCGCAGCCACCGTATTCCCCAGATCTGGCCCCCCTGTGACTTTTTCTTGTTCCCTAAACTGAAGAGACCCATGAAAGGACGACGTTACGCTACGCTTGACGAGATAAAGACGGTATCGAAGGAGGAGCTGAAAAAGAATTTTAAAAATGATTTTTTGAAGTGCTTCGAAGATTGGAAAAACCGTTGACACAAGTGTATAATATCTCATGGGGATTACTTTGAAGGGGACAAAATAGGTATTCATGAATAAATAAATAATTTTTGAAAAAAATACAAAAGTCGCGATACTTTTTGAACACACCTCGTATATACAGGATGTGGAAGGTAAATTGAGAATAACTTTGGCAGTCCATAAGACAAATACTACTTTAGATTTTAAAAATTGCGTTTTTTCGTTCAGTAGCTATATTTATGTAAAATTTAATAGTACATGTGTGAGCAGCGTAGTGATGAACAATAATCGAGAATTTGAAATTCGCGCGCGCGAGCAGCCTTCATCGTTGCTCTGCGCACCGGAAAGCGATAGTGGACTTTCTTAAGTTTCCCCAAAACCACTATTTATCGTGTCAAGAAGACAGTTTGATGAGGCCGACAGTAACAAAGAAGGAATGGCTGCAAGGAAAAATCACTCGCGTCGATTGGACAGGGTAAGAGACGAATAATTTGTCAACAACGTCAGAGAGAAGATTGATGGAAACCCTGAGAAGATCATGAGGGTCATGGCCAAGGAAATAGACGTTGGCTCTATGACAATTGTCAGAACTGTCACGAGGACCTTGGTTTCAATTCCTATGACCTTCGAAAGGCCAGTTGCCAACTCAGAATATAAAGAATAATAACAAAAGGAAAGTATTCTGCCCTTCTCAACAATATAAATTATCCTTTCTGATGAAAAGAACTAGACGTGGACAAAAAGGTAATCCCAGTAACGAACGCTGGATTTGTAAAGACTCCTCAGAGGTATTTGTCGTGATGCACACGGAATTTCCTGCCTTGTCGGGAGGGTCCTTGGCGTTATCAGCAGTGAACGTTATGCTTCTTCATTTCTTTGAGAAGAGCCTTAGGATGTGAACGCTGACACCTACATCAATGTCCTGGAGATCGTGTGAAGCCTTGGATGGACATGTTGGTCGCAGAAAGGAAGTATGCATTTTACCAGGACTCAGATCCAGCCTACAAGGCAAAAAAGACACAATTGTGGATGAAACTTAATTTCCCCAGAACCTGGAGTCCTGATATTTAGTCCTGAGTTAAGTGGCCTTTGAATATTTTTTTATATAATATGACCTGGCTTCGCCCGTGTTCTGATCGAGTAAATATTTACCGAAATATTTTGTTCCTGACCATTAGACCTGCTACAGCAATATTACACACACACAAAAACCTTTATTAAGACACACTGGTCTTACAGAGGATTCTCCTTGGGGTTACAAGACGGAGAAACCTATGAAAGTGGGAAATATACAAAGGGGTAAAAATGGAGGAGGTTTATATACACGTGATAAATATATACAGATTATTTGAATGATCCTATGGAAAATAAGAATATGGATGGAAGAAGTGGAAAGCGAAAAGAGGAAAAAAAAACAGGTATTTACATATAATGGAACAGTCAATTTAAGCTCTTCTGCTCACACAGCACAGGTGGACCATGGCTTTTTTCAAGAAATCTTAAAGAGATTTTCCAGGAAAATCCGAGTGTTCAGAGTTGTAAGATACAGCAATATTATCATTTTCATATTATGATTAAAAATAAGTAATATTAGTTCAGTATACTTGGTTAATTTTAAATTTCATCGGTTGTAAATGTGACAAAAACCTTTTTTTTTACTAAACTATATATACTGTTGAAAAAAATTCAGAAAAATTGGTTAAATGTTGAGTAAAAGTATGCGAAACAAATATATAAACATTCATTGAAATATGTTATTACTTAGGCTCCTAGATATTTTGCTCCCTTAAATAGATTTGAACTCTAGAATCTTGATTCAGAATCAATTGGATTATTCGTTTATTTTATCATCATGAAATATTATCCTATTAATTATTACTTAGCATTGATTGAAAATATGATCTATTTCATTAAAATAATATAATTTAAAACTTACCTAACAGGTACGAAGAACCTAATCAATTTGAATTGAAATATTATTGTTTTGAAGCATATTTGGTTCATGAGTGGTGTTACCTTCAAAAATAATTGATTCATTAATAAATAGGTTCTTTATATTCTTGCAAATTGATTATCAACAGATAAACTTCTGTTTAGGATTTGTGTAGTATTCCATTCTTGATTGAAAGAATGACAAATCGATTCCATAGAAACGGTTTATTCAATTAAAAGAAACATCTGCATAGATAAATCAATTATCATTTAATTGAATTAGATTCATGATTGATTCAATAAAATAATATATTATCACAACACATAAGTATTTGGTTCATAGATAATCAAATGATATATCACTTTTCATTCATATTTTGATTAGGCAATTAATATATTATTTCGTACTCTGTACATGATTCGTTAATTATTTCATTGCAATTTGATCGAATTATAGTTTAGTTCCTCATTAGTTTCATCATATATTCAATTACTAAATGTATTATTTGTGATCACGTAGCGATTGATTAATTTGATTTTTCAGTTCACTCTAATAGATTGGTGATTGAATTGACATCCAGCGTACGTTCAATTCGAAGATTTGTTCCATATCCAGAGAGAGAGCAATTGTTCGATTGATAAGTTGATTCATATCCAGCGATAAAGCAATTTTTCGAATGATAGGTTGATTCATATCCAGCGATGAAGCAAATGTTCAAATCATAGATTGATTCATATCCAGCGATGAAGCAAATGTACGAATGATAGATTGGATCATATCCAGCGATGAGGAAAATGTACAAATGATAGATTGATTCATATCCAGCAAAGAAGCAATGGTTCAAATCATAGATTGATTCATACCCAGCAATGAAGCAATTGTTCGATTAATAGATTAATTCCATATCCAGCGAGAGAGCAATCGTTCAAATCGTAGATTGATTCATTCCCAGCGATAGAACAATTGTTTAAATGATAGATTGATTCAATATCCACTGATAGAGAAATTGTTCGAATGATAGATTGATTCAATATCAGCGATAGAGCCATTGTTCAAATGATAGATTGATTCAATATCCAGCGATAGAGCAATTGTTCGAATGATAGATTGATTCAATATCTAGCGATAGAGCAATTTATCAAATGATAGATTGATTCAATATCCAGCGATAGAGCTATTGTTTGAATGATAGATTGTTTCAATATCCAGCGATAAATCAATTGTTCGAATGATAGATTGATTCAATATCCAGCGATAGAGCAATTGTTCGAATGATGATTGTTTCAATATCCAGCGATAGAGCAATTTTGCGAATGATAGACTGATTCATATTCAGCGATAGAGCAATTTATCGAATGATAGATTGATTCAATATCCAGCGATATAGCTATTGTTTGAATGATAGATTGTTGCAATATCCAGCGATAAATCAATTGTTCGAATGATAGATTGTTTCAATATCCAGCGATAAATCAATTGTTCGAATGATAGATTGTTTCAATATCCAGCGATAGAGCAATTGTTCGAATGATGATTGTTTCAATATCCAGCGATAGAGCAATTGTTCAATTGATAGATTGTTTCAATATATCCAGCGATAGAGCAATTGTTCGAATGATAGATTGTTTCAATATCCAGCGATAGAGCAATTGTTCGAATGATAGATTGTTTCAATATCCAGCGATAGAGCAATTGTTCGAATGATAGATTGTTTCAATATCCAGCGATAGAGCAATTGTTCGAATGATAGATTTTTCAATATCCAGCGATAGAGCAATAGTTCAAATGATAGATTGATTCAATATCCAGCGAGAGAGCAATTGTTCAAATCATAGATTGATTCAATATCCAGCGATAGAGCAATTGTTCAAATGATAGATTGATTCAATATCCAGCGATAGAGCAATTGTTCAAATGATAGATCGATTCAATATCCAGCGATAGAGCAATTGTTCAAATGATAGATTTATTCAATATCCAGCGATAGAGCAATTGTTCGAATGATAGATCGATTCAATATCTAACGATAGAGCAATTTTTCGAATGATAGATTGATTCAATATCTGACGATAGAGCAATTGTTCGAATGATAGATTGATTCAATATCTAGAGATAGATCAATTGTTCGAATGATAGATTGATTCAATATCCAGCGAGAGAGCAATTGTTCAAATCGTAGATTGATTCAATATCCAGCGAGAGAGCAATTGTTCAAATCGTAGATTGATTCAATATCTAGCGATAGAGCAATTGTTCGAATGATAGATTGTTTCAATATCCAGCTATAGAGCAATTGTTCGAATGATAGATTGATTCAATATCCAGCGATAGAGCAATTGTTCAAATCGTAGATTGATTCAATATCCAGCGAGAGAGCAATTGTTCGAATGATAGATTGATTCAATATCCAGCGATAGAGCAATTGTTCAAATGATAGATTGATTCAATATCCAGCGATAGAGCAATTTTTCGAATTATATTTTGATCCAATATCCAGCGATAGAGCAATTGTTCAATTGGTAGATTGTTTCAATATCCAGCGATAGAATAATTGTTCAATTGATAGATTGTTTCAATATCCAGCTATAGAGCAATTGTTCGAATGATAGAATGATTCTTATCCAGCGATAGAGCAATTGTTCAATTGATAGATTGTTTCAATATATCCAGCGAGAGAGCAATTGTTCGAATGATTGATTGATTCATATCCAGCGATAGAGCAATTGTTCAATGATAGATGTATTCAATATCCAGCGATGGAGCAATTGTTCGAATGATAGACTGATTCATTTCCAGCGATAGAGCAATTTATCGAATGATAGATTGATTCAATATCCAGCGATATAGCTATTGTTTGAATGATAGATTGTTTCAATATCCAGCGATAAATCAATTGTCGAATGATAGATTGTTTCAATATCCAGCGATAGAGCAATTGTTCGAATGATGATTGTTTCAATATCCAGCGATAGAGCAATTGTTCAATTGATAGATTGTTCCAATATATCCAGCGATAGAGCAATTGTTCGAATGATAGATTGTTTCAATATCCAGCGATAGAGCAATTGTTCGAATGATAGATTGTTTCAATATCCAGCGATAGAGCAATTGTTCAAATCATAGATTGATTCAATATCCAGCGATAGAGCAATTGTTCAAATGATAGATTTATTCAATATCCAGCGATAGAGCAATTGTTCGAATGATAGATTGATTCCACATCCAGCGAGAGAGCAATTGTTCAAATGATATATTGATTCACTATCTAGTGAAAAAGCAATTATTCAAATCATGGATTTATTCAATAGCAGCTTTTGTTTGATAAATTCAAAGATTGGTTCAATATTCAGCGAGAGAGGAATTGTACAAATGATAGATTGATTGATTCCATATCCACTATGCGTCTGATCAAGTCGTTGATTGATTCCATATCCAGCGAAAGAGCAATTGTTCAAATCATAGATTGAATTAATATCCAGCGTTTGTTTGATCAATTCATAGATTAATTTAATATCAATATTGGTTAGATATTAGGTTTGTAATTGTTCCCATTATTCCGTTTCAAGATGAATCAATACTCTATTTCATTCAGGTTATTCAATAAAAGAAATGCCGGTACTCTTCCACCAGTTAAGCCAAGCAATAAAATATCTGCCATTGTTGGTAAGGAAACTTGGTAACCTTGAAAACATCTCTTTAAAACATTTAGAAAATATTTTTTTGAAATTATAAACTATAAATTTAAATATAATATTGTGCTTTTGAAAATAATTAAAAAAACATATATGATCTATAGTTAAACTTTATCTACATACGTATCAAAGATAAGAATGAAAATTAAAATTTTGATAAAATTGGAATTTATTTCAAATTATCAATTTGAATAAATATTCAAATGGGATGCACTTTTGCAATTATAAAACTTTAAAATTAAACTAGAAACTTTTTCCATTTCTCAATATATATATAAAGTTCAACGAAATTATATATATATATATATATATATATATATATATTGTTCCTTGTACGATTCTTCAATATTCTAAAAACAAACTGATTGAAATTTTAACATGATATAGTGTCAAGTGTCTGTAAGGAGTCTTTGTCACATTTTCATCCAAGGATATTTCAAATTGACCAATTGTGTATGTAGCGAACAAATTTACTTATTTTTAGTTATAAAATAAAGATGATAATTCTGAATTTAATAGACAGAAACAAATTCTTTCGCGGAACATTCACTCGAGCAGACCACGGGCGATGCAAGACCACCAATTTTAATAGAAACAAGATTATTTCCACGAAAGATTCACTCGGGCATACCATGGGCCAAGCAAGACCACCAATTTTAAAAGATAGAAACAAAACTCTTTCGGGAAACATTCTCACATTCACATTTAAACAGACCACAGGCGAAGCAAGACCACCAATTTTAATAGGCAGAAACAAATTCTTTCGCGGAACATTCACTCGAGCAGACCACGGACGAAGATATAATAGACAGAAACAATATTCTTTCCACGAAATATTCACTCGGGCATACCATGGGCGAAGCAAGACCACCAATTTTAATAGATAGAAACAAAATTCTTTCGGGGAACATTCACACATTCACATTTGAGCAGACCACAGGCGAAGCAAGATTACCAATTTTAATTGACAGAAACATAATTCTTTCCACGAATGATTCACTCGAGCATAACACGAGCGAAACAAGGTTATATATCTATATAGATAATACCGTAACCGAGTTTTCCATTGTAAAGTCCTAAGCTATCTCCTCCAAAGATTCTGAACTACACATAACGATCTATATACCAAAATTTTCGTTATTTTTTTCTTCGTATGTTAGTTCTGTTTTTATTTTCCTAATGTTAACAGTTATTTTTAATTTTTAATTTAATCTATTTTACAATCGTAGATTTTTTGCATTTATCATCATCAATTCCTTTGTTTTGAAAGCGCGTTCTTTTTATTCTAGCATTTATTTCTTTTATATTTCTTTATAATTATTTTTGTTTTGTATCTTTGTAATTATATTTTGTAAGTATAAGTTTTTTCCCCTTTACAGCAATGTCTTTATGGCATTTTGAAAATAAAATACTAAAAAAAAATGCAAATATATTATTTAAAAAAATACTATCACGTATATTTAAATAATCTATAGTTCTCAGTTGTAAAGTTTGAAGCCATCTCCTCCAAAGATACTTAACTATAAATAGCCAACTATATACCAAAATTTTCGTTATTTTTTGCTTTACATGACCGTTTTATTTTTATTTTCCAAATATTAATAGATTTATTTATTTTCAATTTGTTTGATTTTGCAATCGTAGATCTTTTGCCTTCAAATGTTGTTTATCTTATATTATTTGTTATTTTTCATCATCGGATTGTTTATTTTTAAAACACGTTCTTTTTTATTATTACCTTTTACTAATTTCTAATATATATTTTGTATTTCTGATTCAATTAATTTGTAAGTACTTTGTTATAGTTTTTCATTTAAATTTAGCTCAATTTTTGTGTCTGGTTTTCTTTTTTGCAGTATCTTTCATAATGTCTTTGGCATCTTTATTTTTCTCATAAATAGGCTGATATAATTTGTATAATCAATTGTTGATTACTTAATTTGTTATAGTTTTTCATTTAATTTAGCTCCATTTTTGTGTCTGATTTTCTTTTTTTTTTTTTTGCAGTATCTTTCCTAATGCCTGATTTGATTACTTGATTTTTTATAGTTTTTCATTTGAATTTAGCTCCATTTTTGTGTCTGTCATTTTTCTTCTTCTCATAAATAGGCTGGTGCTGTATTTGTGTAGTCAATTGTTGTATTTTGTGTCTGGTTTCTGTTTTGCAGTATTTTATTGGAATCCTTTTTTTTTTCAATCAATTGTTTCCTCACATGATTGGAATTTCCTTTTTATGCCTGTCCTGGCATTCAGTTTTATAGTTTTCCTCTGTTTGGTTCTTATTTTAATTTTTTTTTTCAGCTTCTGTCATGCATCGAAATGGCCTTGGAAGACTCACTCCCCAAACCGTTAGTCGTGCTTATATGACTCGCCGCAGGAACAACACCCCGATTTCTATTTCTCCTGTTCCCACTGCAGATATTATTGAGGGCCTGGGAATAGTCTGCCCTAACTGCTCAGCTCTGCATTTCCCTTGGAAACTGTTGGTAGCACATTAGAAATTAATGATAAAGTACTGAATTGCTTACCAAACAGGTAGGTTTATTACAACCTTGTAAGTTTGTAAGTTTAACCCACATATATATAAAATTAGAAATGTAGTTTTTAATGAGGTCTTTCAAATGAATTTATTCCTTTAATATATTGTCATATCTGCAATATAGTTTTGTTGTTTGCAATTTTCTTTTTTTTTTCCTTTCAAATATATGTGTCCACTCTGAAATATAGTTTGTAAATTTATATTCCAATTTATTTTGAAAGTTGAACACACTGTATAGTGTCTGAAATATCTTTGGCCCCTTCGGATACCAACCTTCGCGTCATTCTAGAGAGGCGTTAATTTTCACTAAGGTTGGCTTTTGCTATGACTATAAATAAGGCTCAAGGCCAAACCTTGGCTAAAAGAGCCTGTGTTTACGCACGGACAACTTTAAGTGGCTTTTTCAAGTGTGCGAACATTGGATAGCATACATGTGAAGATGACCCATATCTTTTGCTCCTTCAGATTTCAGACTTCCATTCATTCTGAAGAGGCATCAGTTTTCACTAAAGTTGGCTTTTGCTATGACTATAAATAATATTTGGGTTCTTCCTACAAGAGCCTGTGTTTATGCATGGACAGCTCTATGCGGCTTTTTCATGTGTTTGAACTTTGTACAAAATACATATAAAGTTGAACCCATGTATGAATAAAAATAGAAATTTATTTTTAATGAGTCCTTTAGATTAATTCCTTTTATAAGTAGTCTCCACTGCAATATAGTTGGCATCTCTTTTTTCTGATTTTTTTTTCTTATATTATTTTTTAATTTTAAATATATTTATATATAAACTTTTCACTAATGTCTATAGTTTCTCAACTCAAAGGAATTTATTGTATTAGTATTTTGTTAATACACTATTATCAATTATTTTGATTTTGGACTTCTCTTTATTTACTAATTTTTCCCATTTCTCTATACATAAATTTCGTGAATTTTCAGTGGCTGCCTTCGCCTCTGTAATACCTTTTTACCGGTAAAGTTGTATTTAAACAACAATCTACCTTGTAAATTTGATTTTTAAAATGGTCGAATTATCGAAAGTGTCGAATTATCGAAAGTGTCGAATTATCGATAGTGTCGAATTACAGTTTGTTTATTTATTTTTTAATAAGGTCCTCTTATCTTATCTGCAATATAGTTGTATTGTTCGAAATTTTATTTTCTAATTTGATAATTTTTTTCTTTTTTTTTTCACTCTAATAATATTTATTTAAATCTAATAATTTTTATTTAATGCAATTTAATTAATAATTTATTTAATCCAATGTCTATAGTTTCTTCCCTGAAATTGCTTACCAAACATGAGTCAGTGTTTCCTCAGTGTTAACAGTTGGAGTGTTAGAATGCGGAGAAGCAAAATAACTCCCTACTGAATTTCTCAATAGTCTTACTCCCAGAGGAATGCATCCACACCAGTTAAACTCTAGGTTGGTGCTATTGTTATGCTTCTGAGAAGTTTTAATCCTAAGCAGGGTCTTTGAAAATGGTACACGTGTGGTGATACAGTGCATGTGCTCTCATGTCCTTAAAGTAGTGTAGCTCTGTTGTTTGCAATTTCATTTTCTGGTTTGATAAAATTTTTCTTCTATAGTTTCTCACCTGCGGGTCCTTCGGGTAAACCTGGGTCGTTGCCCGGGTCACTCGGCTAGTATTTATATATTGATGATTTGAAATTATTGATATTTTATTATAAATTATTCGATAATAAAAATAGCGATTTAAAGTATTTTCTGAATACTTGACATCAGCGATAAGCTGTTGTATATCTCTAAACCCCCGTGGTCCAGTGTAGACGAACTGTATCATCTCCGTTTATCGCGGTCCCTCGCGACTACCGGTTTAACCTAGAATTTGTTGTTTACAATTAATTAATAGGTATTATATGAAATTTTCATTGCGCTCCACGGATAGATATATCCCACTCTATCATATAAATAAAAAAATTATTGGAACTTGAAATTATTAAAGTTTTAACATACATGATGGGTAATATTTAAACAAGATTATAAGAGATGTGATATAATATATATTGGTACTGAAACCTGAAATGTATTGCCACCATGAAAGGAATTTTACAGAACATTTCTAAACCCACAGAATATATTGGCAATGTAAGGGAATTCTCTCTCCCTCTATTTGGTGAAGACAATTTGACAATTAACAACTATATTAACTCCTAGTCAATAGCAAAATAATAAATTTGGAGTGAAGTGGTGAAGAGGGCTTCATGAAGATGGTTTCTGTGATGACGTCATATAGTTCATCATCATCGCATCAGAACAATATACATTGCCTTTGTTTTGTTTGTGTAACTTGTGTCAATAAATATATTAAAGTATAACGTATCATTATTAGACAAGAATAATAACTCAGACCACAGGATAGTAAACTGGCGACGAGGAATAAAGGACGAGGAATAAAATGTAAATAATTAAAATTTTTAAACGTAAAACCTTTATTACTAGTTTCCAAAGATGGCGACGTTCGACACATTTAACGCAAACGATGAAGATTGGGACACGTATATAGAAAGATAATTTAAGTTTCATAGGGCTATTTAACGTGCATGCAAATATTTCCACCTACGTGAAAAAATACACCTCTATGTATACGTATAGTATAGTTAGAATTATAATAAAGATCTCCCCTGCTTTTACACTTTGACAAAATCAAGAAAGAATCTATGACTAGGTTTCTTTTTATATTTTTTTAATTCTCAAGCTGTCGGACTAACATGCCCTTTAACATGGAGACCTAGAAGTATTACTTCTCTAGCCAATTATAACACACCCCCGTGTTAACATATAAAAGTACACACAGTATGCACTATTGTTTTAAAATAATTAGATACATACAACTATGTACAATGAATATGACGCCTCTGCCACAACTACAGTTTGGTGGAGAATTGCCAGCGGGTCTCCAGCAACACCATGTATTTCGCGATCTACGAAGATAATTGATTAGATGTAATTATTGCTCGTGTCTATAAGTAATACTTCTAGGTCTCCATGTTGAAGGTCATGTTAGACCGAAAGCTTGAGAAATAAAAAAATGTAAAAAGAAACATAGTCCTAGATTATTTATTGATTTGGTCAAAATATTTATAATTGCTTATTTAAAAATAACACAATCTACTTTTTAAAAATACTTCACTTAAAATTTGAACAGACAAAGACAATTGACATAATTTTATTTACATCTTGTCAAATACATGTAAAAGTGCACAGTTTGTACTACGGAGGGTGTTTCCTTTCAAATGAAACGATTTTCGAGCGCTCGCGTTTTGCACGTGCAGGCATGCTGCACACGACATTGGTTCCAATAGATCTAGAATCTTCTGGAGAATTCATTTTCATCAGGTATCATGATTTTTGCAACATGGGGGGAGAGAGACTAACGCTCCAAGTCGAACAAACAATTCGGACCCTTTCCAAAGAAGGAAACAGTTATAGCGTCATAGTGAAAAAGCTCAAAGCAGAAGGACTAGATGTTGGCAAAGCTACAATATGTAGGGTAGTAAATGGCATCGGAAAGAAAAGGGAAGCTGAATCCAATGGGCAAAAATTTCAAGTCGATCGACCACGTCCGGTGCGGACCCCCGCCACGGTTTCCAAGGTAAAGCGGCTAGCAACTACTGAAAATCCACCATCTCAGCGCCAACTTTCCAGAATGTGTGGAACATCGCTAAAAACGATAAATAACATCATTCACAAAGATTTGGAACTGGATACCCGACGAAAAGGCAAGGTTCACAAGCTCACCCCTTTCCACATGAAAAACCGTGCAACGAATGCCCGGAAGCTCTACGAGGAACACCTGGCCGGTTCCAGATCGGAATATACTGCAACATTGGACGAAGCATGGATGTATGTGACGTATTGCAATGGAATCCGGAAGATCTGTTACATCAAAAGAGGCAATCAGGTCCCGGATAATTGGGTTCACCAATGCTCCGAAACTTTCCCTAAAGGTTTCATGGTTGTCGGGGTAATGACTGGCCGTGGAGTCCTTCCGCTCATAAAGGTTCCATCGAAGGTGAAGGTGAACTCAGAATTCTATATAGAATGCGTTCTGAAACCTGTCATCGAACAACTGAAGGACCTTTACCCAGGGGAAATGGACAAAGTGTTCCTTCATCACGACAAAGCCTCTTCCCATACCTCCAACAAAACCCAACAGTTCCTACAAGAAATGAAGGACACCCTAGGCCTAAATTTTATCAGGAACTCGGACATTCCAGTGAAGTCTCCCGACGCCAGCCCACTGGATTTTTACGGGTTCGGTATGTTGAAACAACGGCTCTTCAACCGACGTCCCAAAACTGAGGCCGGACTTTGGAAAGCCGCACAAGAGGAGTGGTCGAATGTTTCGCTCTCCAAAGTCAAGGAAGTGTTCGCAGCTTGGAAAGTCCGATGCAGGGAGATAGCCAAGAAGAAGGGGAAGCACATAGAACACATGAAAAAATTCACGTTCGAAAAATAAAGTTCTAACGGACGTTTGAAATCGTTTCATTTGAAAGGAAACACCCTCTGTATTATCTTAAAATAATTAGATACATACAACTATAATAAGGAGAAAATTACAAAGCCTCCGAGGTTGTGTTTCTTTTGTATATAACGTTTATTATGCTCTAGCTTTCGGGCATGGTGGCCCTTCTACAGGAGCAACACGAAAGGGCCACCATGCCCGAAAGCTAGAGCATAATAAACGTTATATACAAAAGAAACACAACCTCGGAGGCTTTGTAATTTTCTCCTTAAGATATTGCAGAGGTTATAACATTGGAACATACAACTATGTACAATGTATATGGCGGCTCTGCCACAACTACAGAGTTTGGTGGAGAATCGCCAGCGGGTCTTTAGCGACATCACACATTTCACGATCTAAGAATAAAGTTGAATTGAAGGAATTATTGCTCGTGTGTGTAGATAGGTAAGAATATTATTGATGTTTAAACATCTTCAGTATTACCTTTTTACTTTAAGAACACGTAGATAAAGAAATAAACAATTAAAAAAGGTTTCAGGAGATGAGTTTTTTATATTTTTAAATCGTCTCAAGTTTCTGCTTCTCTGCCTTTCTACAGAGGATAACATATATAATGAATAAAACACCGCTTGATGCCAAACTATCATAATAGTTTGGCTTCAGGCAGCGTTTTAGTCATTATATATGTTCTCCTGTAAAAAGGCAGAGATGCCAGAAAGCTTGAAACGGTTTTAAAATAAAAATAAAATCATCTCCGGAAACATTTTTTAATTGTTTAATTAATGTCCAGGAGATTTAAATCAATTTACTTAGATGAATGACAACTTATATAAAATCTAAAATAAAATATTTTAACCATAAATATAAAAAATAACCCACGGATTTATTCAGATATAGCTATTTAGATATAATCTAGGATTCCTAAATATCTTATCAGTAAATTTCACATCAAAATAATCAACGATATAAATATTAATGTTAATTGCTAAAATTTGTTTTTCGGAAGAAAAATGATGTTCATATCAAAAAACAAGTTTCCGTTAGTAGAAGTTTTGGGTTTTGTTCCTCTTATATTCAAAACTGTACTCATATACAATATTATGTAGCAAGTTTCTCATGATGAACATTCGGATTTAAGAAATTGTTGAGTAGGGCTGGTAATATAACTATCAATTTTAGATAATCTAGATGCGGGATCGAATCCCAAATTGAACTTTTTTTTCTCATTTATAAATAATAAATTGCTTCATTGTACAGATACAACTACGTCAGTGATGCATGCAATATTCGGAGCTCTGTCACTCTCTCTCTTTTGTTAAAATTTTGAACTTCTTTCAACATGTTCAGGCTCGAAAATCACACTTTGGTTAGTAGCTCATAAAACCATATTGTCTCTCTCTCTCTGCCGAGCCGTGCGACCCCTGCTCCGGGAGGTATTCGCCTTCTGTGAAGAGCCCCTGGATCTGCAGACCTGGCTCTTCGGCGTCGTCCTCCATCCCGAGGCAATGAAGTTGACCAGTATAGTGAAGGCTACCATCTACAAGTACCATCTTGGTCTTGAGTTGGGCAACGCCAGGTATTTCATCGACCTGCCCACTCTGTGGGAAAGACCTCTCGCAGTCCATCGGTGGCGGAGTCTTTCCCGCGGTGGGCGCTACCTATGGAGAGACTGTATATATTATATATATATGTATATCTATCAATTTTTATATATATTTTTATCTATTTATTCATACATTTATCATTATATAATCTCATCTATTCATATTTATATTTATTCTGTATTTAACCTTATATAATCTTATATGTACATTGTAATAAATCAGTTTCAATCTCCCTCTCTCTTATATATATAATCCTCTATGAACGATGTAATAAAATAAGTTTAAATCTCAATCTCTCTTTCAGCATGTCGCCAACTCTCGCCCACCATGAATGTGTCTTACCAAGTTGTACCTTAACAACAACAAACTGTTGAAAGGAACATCACGAAATGAATAGCAACGTCCGAGTAATGCCAGCTCGCCCCATTCTGCCTGACCTGGGAACAATGGCCTCCTGCAGTGCCTGATGATCCACAGGGCAGCAAGGTAAACAATGGCAAGCCAAGCAAACACCACTTCCTCATAACTGTGTCACATTGAGATTGCTCTATATCTAGCCTTCTTCATCTCTAAGGCCTTGCTTAGCGCTCGAAATCTTGACAAACATTTAATAAAAGCGCACATTACAATGCGTCTTTTCACTTTTTTTCAACTCGCATTTTGGGTCCCAACTTTGTCTCCGTTACGACCATATTACTCTATGAAATTCAAAATGAACTTTCGAAAGAATTCCTAAATTATATTTGATGAAGAGGCCATATTCTCTTTTGAGAGTCGATGGCCGGCGGTGTAAACTTTATATTTCCGACAGCCATGAACCGGGATCGATTCCCGCATTGGACACTTATTTCTTTATATGTGAAGAACCTGTTCACATATTATTTATTGTAAATATCATGAGCAAGGTTTCTCTTTTCGAGCGGTACCAAATAAAGTTATTTTGGAATACACACACACACAAAAGCCTTTATTAGGGACTTGCCCCATACAGATTATCCCAATTGGGTAAGTTAATAATCATCTTGTGTTATTTACATAGTGAAATAGGAATTAAACTGGCTTTACTATTCATCTCAAAGTCATTCACTTGTTGACTGGTCCTTACATAATGATGATCTAAAAGAATTATAGTAAGCTATTGCCTTAGATTTGTTTGCTGATTTTTGAAATCAATACGTAGGGTGAAATGTTGGTACATCTAATTTATTGATATAGGACCTTCTTCTCTGCATCAAGGGCTGTACAATTAAGCAGGTAATGGGGGAGTTCTTCAGTAATTTCCTTGTCACACAGTGTACACATTAGGTTTTGGCCTCAAACGTCAGAACGTGTTTTTTTTAAAGACTGTAAATAGTATTATCGATTGAGCTATACATCGTTTGAGTTGTAAAGGGAAATCATCGGTTAGGTGTTATTTTGGAACAGGAATATTCTTTTTTGTGAATAAATATATTGTAACACACAATATTTATTATATATCCCCAAAGATTATCAATTTTACCAAACTGTCATATATTCAGCATTTTTCTCTCGTTGACTTTTCCATGTTTGTCTGATGCAAATTGCTTTGATCAAAATAAATTGTTTTTTCATCCTATAGTTTGTCTCAGTTATACTATCACTCGTCTCTTCTTTTTCTGACTGACAATATCATCCTCCCACGATATGGTAATGTATTTCTGCCTAAACTTCTAAACTTAGCTCTTCAACCTCACTAGATAGTTATGCCATCATCTTTGTGAAGCCACAAGAAATCGTAACCACTTCTCTATCAATAGCGTATGGTCTGAAAAGATTGGTCAAAATTGGTGTAAGTGGAAAATTCTCTAATTTGTTCTTCCGTTCAGCCATTTGAAAAGTTTTAAATATTATTATTATATATCACGCATATGTAAAAATGCATTTATATATTGTATTAATATTTTCTGGGGGGAATTTTACAATTTGATATTATGATTAAATGCACATATTCTGGCTCTCAGGATGAATAATTTTGTTATTAAAGTTATTATTTCGGCAGAATTCACGGCTATCCTCTGTTGGGATGATTTATTTTCAAAATGTTTTGTATTAGACAATCGATTTCTACTGTGGTTGTTCTGATTAAAAGACTTAACAAATCATCTCACAAGAATATAGTGTTCAACATATCGAAATATATCCTTTCAGTCATATATCTATTGGCAAATAAAAGGTACAAATTCAATCGTCGTTGGTAAATTCATACAAGAGCAAACCTGTATATCACTCTAACAATATATTGTAACAAAGTATTTATTAATTTTATTATTTTTATTAACAGAGTGGCCATTTTTATGTTTATATTTTGCTACTCTGTAAATTTCCCTCGCGGCTTATCTTTTGTTTACCATTCATATTTCGTTCTTGCCTGAAACAAATTGTTGTCTCCTCCTGAAGTTTTTGTCTTCCCTAATTTTCTACGTGGCAATATAGTCGCGAGCATGAGCCTGAAAACAGCTACAACCTCCCCCAATAGATGGTGCTTTAGCCTATTTCTTGTCTGGGACTAGTGTGGGAATCGTCGACTTCTGTGGTCCTGTTTCCTGGGGCTAATAATTGTAAATCACCGTAAATACCCGTTAATGGATATTCGCGTTCTTATGTAATGTGGATTAAAGATTAAAAAAGGAGTGTTAGCAGATTTGTTGTCAGTTGCTGTTGTGACTCTCTCCAACATCACAGTAGCTACTCTTCTGGTAAGTTTCTCGTGTCCCTCCACCAGTGGTAAGGTCGAGAGATACTGCCAGAGGGAAAGGAGATCCACTTGAGTAATGGTTCTCAGAGGGTCTTTGGGCCGCCTGCGAGCTAGGGCTGCAGAGGTAAAGCAACGGAGTCTGTATAGGTGATCCACGGTGGAGGAAGCGGCGTCGTCGCGAAGAACCAGAGGGAAACGCGCGACAATATGTATGTTATATAAAAATTATATTTTAATATTAAATTAGAATTTATTGAAAATATTACTCTGTCAAATCGACAGCAAGAGGTCGTTGCTTTCCCCTATATAAACTCGTTGTTGCTGTTTCCCATTGGCCGGCTCAAATCTCTTGTAGATATGTAAATATGTCTTTCGTTTTCTTTATTCTTAGGCCTTAATTCGAGTAGTACTTTATCAAATTATGTTTTTATGTTCCATAAGCTTAATCAAAGCTTATTCTGATCAAAACTACTTTTTATTATTCCCACGACTGCAAAACAGTATCACAAAGATCAAACAAACCACTTGTGCAAAAGTAAAACCTTATCTCACAACAATTCCAAAATCAACAACAGAAATCATTTTTCTTAATATGTATATATTGAACTATTCAGACTAGAAAAACAGGTAGCGAGGTTGGATCAAAGAAAGAAGAACTAGGTCGGTGTCGAGGTAAGATTCGGACTACGACCAACAGGCTCCTGAACAGCAGCAATCTATAGCGCCTGGGTGTCCTGTGTCTACTCTAATCCTAGCCACCACTATGTAGACTATGCAGGCAGGGTTATTCAGACACATACAAAGTGGAAGATAAACAACTCATAAAAGTTGCTGTGTTTTTTCTCTATCCTAATGAATATTTATATTTAGCATATTGAATTTAGATATAGCAAGAAATTAATCTATTTAATATCAAAAATATCTTCTCATATCAATATATAATTATTCGTGAAGAGCTTAAAAATCACTTTTGTATTTTTATATTCATTGTCATCTTGAATTCATCCGTTAAAGCAAACGCCAGAAAAGGCAATGCAGTAGCATGAAACAATTTTGTCGTGTGTATGCTCCACCAATAAGCTAAGAGTTATCATATAACTCATTGTTAATTTTTACTCTCTAATATAATCTTCGTTTGATTTTAGAATAAAATAATTTTAACTTCGCCCGTATAATGAACGTAAAGTTTGAATATATTCATGTATCATGACGTTTTTATATCAGCCAACGGAGAAAACAAGCGCCAAGAAAAAACTAGATTGACAATATCTCAAGAAATGGAAGAACTTATCTCTCAAGGAACTGAAGATAAAATACCATCCAAGACAATGACGCCGGAAATTTGCAGAGGTTGTGCGTTCGAGTGTTTTGCTAACTTTGGATGACGCTTGTGATTTCTGTAGCCCGCATCGATTCAATATTTGTTAATTTATTTCTCATAATTTGTATTCATAGTTATATCATTGACATATTGATAGTTGCCATTTTATAAGAAAATCTCATTTTCCAAGAAAGGATCCGTCTCAGTATTCATGATAAACATAGTGCCAAAACACAACGTACATTTGGAATTTTCCAGTTATCAACTAAATAACGGAGTCATTTGCATGATCTCAATGAATATTTATATTTAGCGTATTCACCTAGAGCAAGAAATTAATTTTCAAAAAATTATGAAAAACTTCACATATAAATATATAATTATTCGTAAAGAGCTTAAGAGTCACTTTTATTATTCATATAATCATTTCCATCTCAAATTAACCAGTTCACAAACGCCTGAAAAGAGACCTCTTACACTTGCTGAGGATCAAACCGTAGCAAGATCCTGCGGACCAGGTGGACGTGTTCAAGCTTGTCGATACAAACGAGATGCTGTTCGCCTAAGAAGAGCAAAATGTAAGTAAATTCTCAATAAAATAAAAATCACTAAATAAATATAAAGTATCGCCCACTTAATTGAATTGATCCCACTGCTTATTCAGGTACTTGTCAGTAAATATAGTCCCTGTTTTATAACTCTTTTTCAATGAATCTCAATTTATCTCAACTTTGAAGACTCTTTGTATTCACTACTGTGACAATATAAAATATTATGTACAAAGCAATAAAAGGCGACATCTATATATAACAAATGAAAATATTAAGATGTAAATGTTTCTTTTCTCAAATAAATCAAACTTCTACTGCCCTTACTGCGATGAAAAAATATTGGTGAGATCTTGGCTCATCAGTGATGAACCGTCCCAGCGGTTTCGCCAATTTAATCTACCAGACCGCTTCTCTTTAGAGTTTATGATAGCTATATTCCCAGAACAGAATACAGTTGAATTAATGTTTGAATTTTCTAAAACTGGTGTTGTGGCTGAATCATTGTGTTCTGGACAGAGAGGATCAGATATATATATTGATTTCTATCTATTCACTAGATTGTTCTAATTTGTTTATTAAATAGTTAATATGGTAATTTTATAATATATCTACTCAATAACATAATCCCATGTTAAAATATTAAGCTGATAAAGCTTCTTCCCTGCCTTTACCTGACATGATCAATAAGGAATCTAGGGCCAGGTTTCTTTTTACATTTCTTTTATTTCTCAAGCTTTCGGGCTAACATGCCCTTCAACACGGAGACACCAGAAGTAGTACCTCTAGATCTCCATGTTGGAAGGCATGTTAGCCCGAAAACTCGAGAAAAATAATAGAAATGTGAAAAGAAACCAGGCCCTAGATTCCTTATTGATCATGTCAATATATTGAGATGTAAAAATAAGGCTTCTAGGGAGAAGAGTTTCTCTTTTTTTATCCCTGGAGGCCTGATGTCTTCACCTTGAAATATATCTACGTTAGGACATTTCTTCTACCATGGTAGAGTGAAACTCCATAAATAATACATTACTAGAGTTCTTTCACAAAAGGTGCGCAGGTTGATGCGATGGCTGGCATTGCCTAATTCAAGATCAAGATGGTACTTGTAGCCTTTGTGTCTGCTGTGGTATTCATTACCTTGGGATGTAACCCAACACTAAAGAGCCAGGCTCACAGATACAGGGGCACCTCGCAAGGAGCGAACACCTTTCGAAGCATGGGTTGAACGGCTCGATGATCCCAGTATCTGTGGGGCAGTGATACCAAATTAGGGCTCAGAGCTGTCCCAAATGGTCAGCTGACGCTTAGAGCAAGTAGATATGGTGGTCTAAAAACCTGGTGTTGCCTTTCAGACTCAAGGCTCTCAGAATGACAAAAAGAACCCAGTGGTCCAGCTCGTGGACTCAGGAGGCGGCCTTCAAGAGGCATATGAGTATTCTCAAAAACCGAGTTAAAGCCGGACAGGTCAGAGCAGGCAGTGTCAGCCAGGCATAGATTCAAACTAACCAGAAGTATCTGTTGGTTTCGCTAAAGCGGACCCGTAATGTCTAGTAGGCCGACGCCACCCTCAGAGACAGACCGCGCTACGAGACCCGGGTTTTTACCCGCAGATAATCCTTGCTTGCAGCCGGTCAATAGAAGTATCCTAATGACCGTAGCAGAGAGGAGGTGGAGAATCATAAATTCACGGGACTTACAATCAACGATAAACTTAGAGTGAGGGGGGCCATTTCAAAATGGCTCACTCCAGCAGTTCCATCAGATGGGTAGTAAGTGAGATGAGGACATTTCTGGCGGTATGGTGTAGCCAAGGAAAGTCAGTGAGTTAGACATTCAAGATATGCCGAGTGTCCGTTCAGTGCTTTCAAGAACCACAACAGGCCGTGGCTCTTTATTAAATTGACAACCACCTTGGAGCCTGTGCTGAATTCTTCGAAGATAAGTGGCACGGTCTCAAACAGAAATGGCGCAGAAGTGGAAACAGCCCTATTTTGAAAAAAAAGGCGCTGAGGCCTTACCCCGTTTAGTGAGAAGGCCAGAATGGCTTCGTCTTCTTCTCCAAAGAGGACAGCAACCCACCCTAGGAATGCAGATAGCAGGAACAACTTCTCCAACATAGCTTCAATTATCTATTTTCAGACTATCGAATTCCAACATCAAGTACAGTGTGATGATATCAAGTGACGAGTCCTATCTCGATGACAAGGCGACAGCTTCAAACAACGTACTACGGCACGAGGTCCGGAAGATACGATGCAAACTGCCGATAAGCATATCGCAGGAATTTTTATAGTCGGCTATTGGAAATTTGATTAGTAGGAATTCTGGTAGCCCCATATCACAATGTCAGCAGCATGACCTCATCACGCCTAGAATATTGGAGGAAGGTCCTGAAGAGCCGGAGGCCCTGAAGACTCGAAAAAAATCAAACAGTAAGAAAATATTCACATTTCTCCACAAACACTCAGGGAAATTCTTCCAGCATGGGGCTCGGCCGTTTGACAAGCGGTAGTAAATGGCAGTCATATATGATCGTGGAATATGTCAGTAAGAAAGAGATTTTCTCGCTCTTCGATCTCCACAGGGTCACTTCAGTGAGGACGCCGGCGCATGGGAATAGCAACTGCATATGCCCTCCAAAGTTAAACGCGTCAAATGGCTCCCGGTGAAAGCACCGTTATCGTCTTTGGTGTTGATAGGATAGGTACTTGAGGAACCCATCAAGGTCTAAAATAAATAATAATTTAGTGTCTCTCTCTCTCCCAGGAAACGGCTAGCTCTGTCGATTTACTTGAATGTTGTGCTTGAATATCAAGGTATCGAAGTCCTTACTTTCACGCATTGGAATTAATCAAAGGCTTATTCAGTCTACCATTGTTAAGGAATGCTTAGAAAATATCATCTTGCCAGATCTATCTATCAGGCGTTATCGATGACTACATCTGCCTTACGTTCTTCATATATTTTATTTGATTCTGTACCGAGGTTCGTTTTTTCTTTTGGAATGAAAAAGGCTTTTAAAATACGTTAGCTCCATTAATTGTATTGATGTTTACGCCATGCGAGTTATTGACGTCATTTTAAAAGATACTCTGTAACGGATGGATCTGAGGTGATAAGAACTTAAGATTCTGGTATTGGTGCAGCTTCTGTTGGAGCTTGTAAGAAAGAATAAAGGGGCTCGTTCAGACCTTCGTTTACACTTAAGCATACCTTTCAGAAAAAGATTATATTTGTTCTCTATAATGTCCGTTTTCTTAAAGCAGTCGGCATGCTTTTGCTCCTGTTATATAGTAAAGGGACAAGCGGATCCCAGATTTTACGTAGCCGGGCGTGATGTCCCCTTTGACTTCAAAATCGAGCCATGCAGGAATCTTAGATATCCTCTCTCGGTCGTAGAGGTTAATTAAGGCTTCCCAACTAGCGTCAACTCAGCATGAAAATATCAACTGAACTATTTTCTACACAGTAGACGTACCTGTCAAACAGGGTTTAAGCGTTACGCGAGATTCAGTAATATTTTCTTCTCTGAAAAAAAAAAAAACAAGACGTTACCCAGGAGTCAGATGTCAACAGTTAGATGCATCTCTTACCCATCTTGGCTTCCATCATCGATAAGTTTTACGTCTTCCTGAAGTTGGAACAGCACATACATCTGTCTATTTTACCGGCCGTCGACTTGACTCTAAAGTCCGTCTGAGCTCGCAGTCTTCTGCACTCTAGTATTTTCCTCAGAGGCCTAAAACCTAGGCTTGGAGGAGGCTGGCTAGACAAAGACCCTTTTTATTTGATTTCTCTCCGCATTTTAAGATAAAAGCCTCTTCATCATAAGGCCAATAATGACAAGTCCTGTCTTTCTATATCAGAATATTTTCAGAATCTCATAGAATATCTGCTATACTAGGCTGTTTTGTATAATATTATATTCTTTAGGTACCTTAGTAACTGCAGGAGTTCGAGTGTCACTGATTTTATTAGTTGGTGCCGATGTCATTCGGCTTTCAAGAAATTAAATTGGGACTTGAGAAGTTGCGGTATTCCTCATTAAATAATACATATTAGTTGACATCCTATCATTGGTATTTGAACCAAAAGACTGGAGCTTTTCTGAAATGTGGGATGAACCGACAAGCAGCAAGCTATATCTCCAGGCTCAAAACTGACCATACAAGACCACTTCTCTTCCAGGAAGGTGTAAAGACCTTCCCACAATGCACCATCTGCAGGACCAGAGAGACATCACCAGACCACCTCTTGGAATGTATGGGAGCCTCAAGACAGGACCTGTATTCTAACCCTACCAGGATTGTGAATTTGATCAATGAATATTGTCTCCATGACCTTGTATAATTATAAAATGGGATAATATAAAAATAATACATATACATATGACCGTTTTAAAACGGTTTTTAAAATGTTTAAAAATCTCCCAGGCTGGCAGCAGTACGTCCCACAGCTCTGGGATCTCGAGAGAGAAAGAGCAGCTACTGGTGTATCGCCTGCTTCACCTCTTCTTTAGATTCAATAGGATTTTCACTCAAAGTCTATTTTAGTGGGTCAAATGAATTGATTCTATTATAAATCAGGTTTATAAAATGAGGCTGAAATGATTAAATCTTCTAAATATTAAATTATTGGCGGTTGCAGCGGTTGAAGCATCAGCATGGGTTCGAACATTGTCTTTTGTGTTGCAACTAAACACTTGTGCTTAGAAAACAACCTGGTTTAAATCTAGTAATAAAATAAAGTAGAATATTCTGTGATTACCGCACAGTGTTTCAATAGTTATGTAGAATTTTACCTCACATACTTTGCACTCAATAAAGGGTCAGCCAAATATTTTCCTATAATTGTTGAAAACTATTTATTGTGAGGATCTATGGTGCTATTTCTTTATTGTTTAGAGTTGATTAGTAGTAATATGATCAATCCCCCTAGTAATTATTCTTCAGAGCTAAACCATTCGTTCGGATTTTAAACATCTTTAACGTTCCACACAGGCTAAATTCGTCTATTTGTCAGACCTTTGTTCAAATGGCAAAAGATTCATCTTGCAAAGAATCTGTTCGTTCGCAGCTCATTAGGAACACAATGTGTAGTGAACTGATCCATTACTGATATAGTTACATTTATAGTAATTTTATAAGTTGATTTTCTTATATTATTTGTTGCAATAGTCCCTAAGGCTTCTACACAGTAAGCCTGGCATGGTTGAAGCGAATATGCCACAGAAGCAATGCCGTTTGTGTGTGTGACTTTTATAGTCCAATTTTACCCTTATGGGAGTAGTGGATATGCAGAATGAAAATTTTCATATTTAAAAAAAGACTATTTTTTCCTTATTCTAAAATCGAATAACAGTTCGCTGCTTATGGTACATGTGCAAGCAGAGCGAAGGCTGCATCTTGATTGAATTTTCGATCTTTTTTCTGCCTAATATTCCAAGTGCACATGTTACAGGCAATCATAATCATTGACGAGAGGAGATTGCGACTTCTTATACTGAAAGTATATCATATGTATAGACAGGTAAAAGAACTTTGATTATGCAACTCCTCCTCCTTCAATGCCTTACTATACTGAGGGTGGGCCACATGGTCTCTCCGTATATCCATCCTTCCATGCCTTCCTCTACTGAGGGTGGGCCACATGGTCTCTCCGTATATCCCTCCTTCAATGCCTTCCTCTACTGAGGGTGGGCTATATGGTCTCTCCGTATACCCCTCCTTCATTGCCTTCCTCTACTGAGGGTGGACCACATGGTCTCTCCATATCTCCCTCCTTCAGTACCTTCCTCTACTGAGGGTGGGCCACATAGTCTCTTCATATCTCCCTCCTTCAATGCCTTCCTCTACTGAGGGTGGGCCACATGGTCTTTCCATATCTCCCTCCTTCAATGCCTTCCTCTACTGAGGGTGGGCCACATGGCCTCTCCATACTTCCCGGTCCTCAAGGTATCAAAATTCTGTTTAATGTGTTTAATCTGTTTAAACCTGCACTGTTAGTTTTAACTTGTGTAAAAATTGACACTATTTAGACAAGGTTCATTATTTATAAAGACTGATTCAATTATAATTTCGAACCCGGGATCTGGCTGTCGACAATACTACCTCCACCAGATTGTAGGCTCATATTTGCCTTCCTGAAACAGTATAATAAAATTTAATAGTTGAGTGTGTTCGTCTACGAGTAATTTACCTCCAGCTCAAATCTGCGCTCTCTCAGGTCTTTTTATTTAAAAAAATCTTAATAAAAAGCTAACGATAACACTTTCTTCGTTCTGAAGCGGGCCAATCTGTGCTAACAACAAAGACAAAACTATAGGAACCTTCCCGGGCCAGTATGATTGGAGTGCTAACATTTGCGGCCTCCAAACGCTGACATAACCACCTCACTCTCCTACTTTGATGAAAAGATGATCATAACTCGTCTTCTTTCATCACGCTAACATTTTTCTACCGAGGTCAACCCAAGGCCAGCAGCAATTTTGAGAAATTTCCTTGAAGGACAAACTTTTTAGCGAAGTTGAATCGTAGAGTTCCTAACCGAGGTTTTACGAACAAACGTCAATAATTCTTCCTGAATTATGGATGTTTGAGGAAGATCTCAAAGACATTAATAAATGAAATATTATTTGAGTATTTCACTAAGAGAGAAATTTCAAACACGATATTTTGTTTTGGCTGTCTTAAAGATATAGAGATTCATATCATTCCGAAGAGTTTGTAAGATTTTAAAATTTGAATATACAGTTAAACCTGTCTATGCCCCCTCTTGGGACTCACCAAAATAGGGTGCTATAGAGAGGGGGTGCTATTTAGAAGGGGCGCTACAGACAGGTTTAACTGTATATTGAAAAATGTAACGATAGATGGCAACTGAATTTTATATGTAATTTGCTAATAATAACTTTTATAGGAAACCATTTTTGCGGAAGAGCATTGCTCGATGCAATTTCTTGTAACTATATGTATGCACCTCTACAGGCCTATAAGAGATTATGTCCATAGGTTCCCTAAACATCTCTAAGCTGGATTCCATAGTAAATGTAGTGTATATAAGAAAACCAATTCAAATCAGAAAAAATAGAAGTCGGTGGACAAGTGGGTAAAACCCTCGATTCCCGAGAGCCATGAACCGGGATAGAATCCCGTATAGGACACGTTGTATTAATATATGAATAACCTTCACATATATTATTCATTGTTGCAAATATCATAAGCTCATTTTGAGCGGCACATGGTAAAGTTATTTTAGAACCATAATTAAAAATAATAGTAGAGCGGTCTGGAGATTGATTTGGCCAAACCGCTGAGAGGGTTCACCACTCTCTCTCTCTCTCTCTGATGATCCAATCCCTCTCTTTCAATAAATTTATCATTGCAGTAAGGTCTGTAGATATAATATTCAATATGTGAAAATAAACACATTGCCAAAAATAATTATTACAAATTTTAACGATAGATGTATTTGAATTTTAAAACTCAAATACATTTATTTAGAATTATGAGATCATTTGAAGAGAGAAAATCCGATATAAACATATAAGCATTATTTGAACATTTCATTCATGTACATTAGTTTGTATTATAAGTATATACGTTATATATACATATATAATATATGTAATATATACGTTTTATTGAATATTCTAAAACTTTTTCTATAATTTCTGGAGTTCTTTTAGTTAATATAAATACACAAACCTTTTTTTTCCGCTCTTCAAAAACTACATCAACTATAGATTATAATTCATAGATATATTCAGTGAATATTAAGTTTTCTCGTCGTTCATTTATACAAGGTGCGTTCATTAATTTCCAGGACTGCTCTGTATCTTTGAAAAAATAAAACAAATAAAAAAACTAATTTAATATTTTTCAAAATATGCCCCTCCTGCCTCAATACACCCGTTCCATCTTTTTTTCCAATTGTCGAAGCAGGAGATAAAATCACTTTTTGAGAGGTTCCTCAAGGTTGCCTTCGATTCAGCTTGTATCATATCAATGTTGTCAAATTTCCGTCCTTTCAAGTTCATTTTCAATTTAGGATAGAGGAAAAAGTCATTGGGGGCTAAGTCGGGGGAATAGGGTGGATGAGGGATCTGTATGGTTGAATGCTTGCCCAAGAACTGCAAAACAACATGGGCTGTGTGCGACCTCGCATTACCGACGTGAAGTATCCAGTCATTGTTTTGCCATCTTTCAGGTCTTTTAAGGCGCACTGCCTCCCTTAAGCACCTCATTATCCCCAAATAAACAGATAGTCCAGTCTCTGAATAACTCTGTATAAAAATTTTTTCTTTAGCTTTTTTATTTATTTTATTTTTTAACCAGTCCTGGAAATTAATGAACGCACCTTGTATATCTATAAAAACAATAGTTTTAAGTTATATATACAAATGGCAGAAAAACCTAGAAAATTTTGTCTTTATATATTTAAAAGTGATGTACAATTAATACAACAAGTAAGGATGAAATAGAAGAAGAGTCATTTTTATTGAACAATCAGTGTATAATGATAGGAAATGTTGAATAAATTTTCAAGTATATTTCAATTATGTAGCTGAAATTTGTACCCAGAGTAGCCTCCTCTGATATCAATAATTTGTTCTCATCCATCGAGTCTCGAACTCAGTTTGAATGACAGTTGCCGCTTAAAACCAATGTCATCGTTCATCAAACAAACTGGTTGGAGAGTTATAGCGTATCACCTTCACAGCAACCATAGACCAGTTGGTGAGGGGTCTGAATAACATTCTGGTCAGGACAACAGATGAACATCCTCTGAATCGAGGAATGTTTGGATAGCTGGACAGTATAAGGTCGTGCATTATAAGGTTGAGAGAAGTGTGAAGAAGAATTCAAAGATAAAGTAATGCCATGGGTCATAACACTTCACAAATGCTACAATTACCAGTTATGCCAAATGAAGTTGACTAGAATATGTAACTCAATGGAACTTCATACCATTACATCAGATGATGGGACCTTGAGACTATGCCCACAAGAAGGCATTTGTTGTTTCCTTCTTTATATCCACACATGGATATGACCATTATGTGGTTAATGCAGGACCAAGATTCGTCAGAAAAGACTAAAGTGATGCCACTCCTCTGTCCACATTTGTCGTTCAACCACCACGGTAGGCAATTTCGCCTTTGCTGTGATGTGAAGGAAAGCCTTAGCAATTATTCCCAGGCTGACTGTCATGCTGAAGGCATTGTATTACGCTCCTTGTTGACACTTCTCGGCGTGAAAACGACACAAGTACTACTCATTGTACGATATGTGGCTGTACGATCTTGTAGGGCCATTTGAACAAGAAGTCGTCTCGGTAGGTAATGACCGAGAACTTTTGAGATCCTGCATGAAGATCTTTATAGCCCTTCTGGATCCATCGATTCCATATTCTTGTTGCGGTCATGGGATCTCGACCAATTCACAAATATAAGCATGCCGTACCTTATGTAAATAGTTCGTTTGTCTTGTATTTCCTTTATGATGTAACAATTTGAATGTTAAGCAGTTTTACTTTCAATATTTTCCTGTATTAATCAAAAGTTAGTGAACAAACAACAGAGAGAAAATATCTAAAAATAAATGGACACTAAAGAATACAAGGGGAATACCTTGAATAGAAAAGACTAGAGGATGGAGTTATTGATGAACGAGAAACAAATCTTACACACCTAACACACACACATAGAGGTAATGAAAAAATAGACAGAACATTCAATATGTAAATCTTATCATTAATAGTTAGTAAAAAGGTTTTCGTATTTTTGTCTTGATGCCAAATTCTTGTTTTTGATTGCTAACAACCAACCTACAAAGATATTACATGTCACCGTGAAATTTCTTGAAATCTGATGTCAGCACCTAACATCAATCTCTTTAACAAGTTTATATTTGCATTTTGATACAACTGTCTCGCGTGGAGTCTATTATTTATCTAAGTTTCATAGCAAGTTTACCTAGAAAAGCTTTATTCTTTTAAGCGCGCTATTTTTAAAGTTTAGGAGGAATTATCATTGTTTTTGAAGCAATTTCTTTTTGAAATTTTAAAATTCATCAACCTAATTTTCACCTCCAATGAAAATATAATATGCTATTTAATAAAATATCCAAAACTGACTTTGACCTAAGAGTGAACATCTGTAATATGCGGCTATTAGACCACAAGTTGCCGTGATTACCTGGAATGTGTACTTGTTACTTCAGGTGAAGTAGACTTGTGTCTCTTCAATCAGGTTTCTCTTCAAGACAATCGATCCATAGCCATTTTTTATTATCTATGAGACCAAAGATAAGGCAGGTGTCTTTGTGGGAGTACAGATTAGGGAAATAACAGAATGTAAGGAATTCTCGAAGACAATCTCTATAGTGCCGAAAGCAGCTTGGAACAACTTTGTTCAAGTGATTCATGGTTTCCTGGGCAACCACAAAGATGATAATTTTGTGGAGTTGGTTGAAAATCTGGTCGCTTGATATTGTTGTTGTCCATGGGATGACGAATGTCCCTCGAAGTTCATATGCTGGACGTCCATCTCGACATATTCAAGGGCAACATGGGAGCATGGTGAAAGATCAAGGTGAGTACTTCCATCAAGATATTGCAGCGTTTGAGTCACGTTACAATGACCTGTATACAGTGAACATGATAGGGGACTATATATGGAATTTAATTCGTGTGAAACCAATTTAAATTATAATCGAAAATATCGCCAAAAAAGCATTTTTTAAAATTTTATATATTTAGGTGTAAATAAAAATATTTTTACAACTTTGAATATACCTTTAAACTATTTTTAATAAAAGGAAAATTGATGTTAAGATAACAAAACCGAAGTTTAAAGTATATAATTAATATTTTTTTTTATTATATGAGTCCCAATACACATCGTAAGCACACACAACTGGTTATTTATCATAATTAACCGCATAGGGAATTTTTATATAAAAGCTTTTATTTAACTTGCCTACATCTCTGTTCAGGAATTTTGTAATCTATTTTTGACATACTTCCAGACCATTTAGAAGCTTAAAAATGTGTACACTCGCTCAATCTCAAGAAGAATGTACAAAACTATAGACCTTTAGATAGTTAAGAAGTATGTTTGTAGAAAAGAGTTTCAGAATGTTGTAATCAATTTTTACAATACCTCCAGACCACTTAGAAGCCTAAAGTTTTCATACTCGCTCAATCCTAATAGCAATGCAAGTATGCAAAATTTGAGATGCATGATGGACAGGAATTATGTTAATTTAATTACGTTTTTTTAATGCGTTGTCATCATTATTAGGTATTAGCTTGTGTCCTCCTTGCACATTTTAAATGAATAGATGTCTTAGATTCAAAATTTTCGAGGTGTATAATTGCTATTTTTCAATTGTATGTATCCTAAAACACTAGAAAAACATAATGAGAAATGAGGAACAAAGAAAATATTTCTGTTACATAGTGTAATTAGATACAAACTGCAGCCTTGCGTATTTCCTAACAAAGCCCCAAAAGATATAGTGGCGTCAATACAATTCTAGAACCGTCTGGTATTTAAAGTGACTGGAAGGATTCACCACTGATGATCCAGGTCTTTTCAATGTCCTTTTCTATAAAGGAGAAGGGGAGTCACATGCACATGATGAAAATCTTAAGGCATTAAGACTGGGGAACTCTACACTAAAGATATATTTCAGGCGGACAAGTACGCTTTAATTAGAAAGAGCTGAAGCAAGTTCAATCCTTTCATAACAAAACCTTGGTAGATCTTGACATGCAGGAGTAATAAACTATAAACTATTTTCCAATTTAAAATACTAAGAGAATCTTAGCCATTGTATTCTCTCTGGGATTTTAATTTACGGCTTTTTTGTTTACGAAGGGCAAGTTAGACGCATCATACATTCCCGCCTGTCACCCATTCCCACATAAACCAAGGTACATGGTCGCTGATTATTCGCTTTCTAGCAATTTAGCCTTTCAAATACACACTAATTATACAAGCAGAAAACAATAGTTAAGTTTCCTTATAGCTAAATGATTAAACAGCAGTAAAAGGGTTTGTTACTGATTTTTCGGATAATACAAATCACTCTTTTTCTTTCCTCATAACATTCCCAGATGTCTACATACCCTATTCTACAAGACAAGAAAAATGTCACATTCATTATTCAAAGTAAAACCTTTTAAGTTTTTTTCAAAAATTACATATTGTCTTTGTTGCCAATATACTAGATATATATTTGATAAGGCACAATTTGGATTATAGATTATAAACACAAGATAATTAGATCAAATCCAAATTAATAAATAGTGTGTGACGTTTCGGTAACAGCATTGTTACCGAAACGTCACACACTATTTGGTCTTATTACCTTGTGTTTATATATATATATATATATATATATATATATATATATATATATATATTTATGATATTACATAAATTCTAAATATATAATATTTTCACTCAATTTAATCAAAATTTTCATCGTTGCCTTTGTGCGTATTGCCCCTAAATACATGTAATATATTAGCAATATCATTTATTTATTAGGATATGTATTTGTTACATGGAATGCTCAAAAACATACAAAATAATAAAATACACATAAATATAATGTATTGAATTCCTATTTATATAAATAAAAATACACGTTCGGTTTAATTTTAATTGTATATTACCAAGTGGTTGGGTCATAGATAGTAAGAACCAGGACATGGATTTATTTCAAACTCTTTCCTCATGTGTTGGGAAATATTCAGTAACAATGTCTTCTAGCGATTGTGCTTGCAGCCAAATAAATCTTGCTATACATCCATCAAACTGACACATCCTCAAATAGAGTTCCTTCTCTTTTTCCTGGTATATAATTCATAGATTATAAACTTTTGTGAACAAGACCTCGACATCTTTCCAAAACAAACTGAGTGTTATATTTGGATCCATAGAGGAAAATATTAAATACTTTATACATCCTCTTACATTCCTTAGACAATTTATAGCTTTCCAAAAACTTTCCGAATTTGGTTTGCTCGAAGAAAAATGATCTCAATAAATATCTTTCTCCAAAAACGATGTGGCACTCATAAATTCGAAGTTGCTCGCTGCCAGAATTACTTTATGGTAATTAAATGGATTCCTTCTCTCATGCATATAGATTCTAAACTTAGCTCTGAATTGACGAAGTTTGTTTGAAGAAAGAATTGTTCAGTTCAATGGCTCCCTGTGTCTGACATCACCGCCATCTTGGAAGATTTGCATAACAGAAGATCTCTTGTTTTCTTACTGCCATTGTGAAATAACAAGAGAGATAACGTAAGGCTTTATTTGTGTTGATGAAATCATTGAGAAGATTTATGTGTTATTTAGTAGTTTCATATCCTGTGTAGACTCATCACCAAATAATACTTGAGAATAAAAAAACCTTACTTGTAGTCTATTCATCTTAACAAATCTTGTAAACTAGATTTTTCTAATGGTGAATAACTTTTTATCTACGTCTTTTTTTATGGTCGGCTTGTAGTTATCGTATCTTCTTGAATAGAAATATTGTCTTCAACAAAAGGTATTTTCCCTTGTGAATAATATTTTAAAATGAAATAACACTACATTATTAAAATATTGTTTCTATTTCTGTTTGTACTATATATAAATTTACCTCATCTCTATATATTAAATAGAATATACTAGATGGAATACAAAAAAAGTAAACATTTGTTTCTACTACGAGGATAGCTTGATGAGTTAAGTAAAAGAGAAGAAAATAAAGTGATAAATTTAAATCCTATCATATATAATCATATTTTAAAAGTACACGCACACACAAAGTTTCACATCCGTTTAATAGAGTTTTTATATTTATAACTCCAAGTACACCTGTTACGACCATTCCTTTGAAAATCAAAAAGATATCTGAGATGTAATCAAATTTTTAAAGAAAAAAATACTTCCCAAATATAAGAAGAGTTGGATGATGTTTTAGATGATTCTTCTATTTCTTTAGAAACAGTTTTGCCAACTGAGTTCTTGAATTTAGATGGGACAAACAAGCTGCGAAAACGAACATCGAATTTGCAACCAGATTCTACAAGAGAATTATGAATGAATGCAAACTAATTATTATAGATATGTATTATAATCTATTAGCATCTCAAAAGATCGCTTGCGTAACATCATTCACGAATTTTGGAAATGAAAATGTCTTGTATACGATGGGTGCCGGGTTTACTCACTTTGAACTAAAAACGGGCAATCGTGGAGGTTTCTTTGGCAATTTTGGAACGTTTTAAGGCTAACCCTAATGATATTTGGGAACGATTAATAACTGTCGATGTGACCTGGATCCATCACTACACGTCTGAGACGAAAATGCAGTCAAAAGAGTGGAACGTGAGAAGTGAAAGTTCCCCAAAGACAAAGTTAGTGTTATTTTCTAGGAAAGTTAAGCTCTCTTTTTTCTTGTTGCTTATGGATTTGTCCGCATTGCGACTACCTGCAAAAAAGAAAAAAAAAACATGAACTCACTGAGAATGATATTTCAAATTGTTGTTTTTCTTTTTCGTTCACCTTACATATCAAACCCACTCGCATATCTCGAGTGGGTAGAAACAAATTCAAGCCTTGGTAGCGTTTAGAAATGAAAAGCTTAGTATTTTAGTGGAATACAGGAAATATACTGTAATATCTATAGCTACCATATTTGTGGACAGACAGACATGGAAGCAAGTTAAATAAAATATCTCAAAAGGAGAAAGCCTTAATGTTAAAGGAAGATTAGCCTGAACGGAAGAGGGTGCAAAGTAATTCCCAAATTTCGTCTGAGTTGTATATTGTCTGATCACATATTCTAAATGAGGTAATGACGAATTTGACCGTATGCACAAACTAAGGAAAAGTAAATATTGCTTCAAAGCAATTAAGCAGTAAAAAAATTAAGACAAAATGGAAAAGCATGCAAGAAATTGAGTCATCGATTAAATAAGGAAAGATATAAAGAAAACTGATATTGCTTTCCAGAAGATAGGGAATCTAACGGAAAAGAACATCTCAAATAAAAGTAACCAAAATCTAAATGAATAAAAAACATAAGAACATGTTAAATAAAAAATTTCTTAATCGATTAAATAAGGAAAGATAGAGAAAACTGATATTGCCTCTTTCCAGAAGATAAGGAATCTAAGCGGAAAAAAAAACACCTTAAGCTATAAGTAACAAATTATCAAGCGAAAAAACAAACAAAACTTAAGAACATGTGAATAAATTTTCCCCATCAATAACATATCACAGAAGCCGATCACAGATCTGTACACAGAAGCCAAGAAATAAGGTACCAAAATTTGAAGGAAGAGCAAACAGAATCCATCAGGATGGCTGGCGGTATTGTCGGATTTGCGTGCAGCTGTCAGTCGCCAATTAATCGCGAGCCTCCATTACCTGCCTTAGAAATGTAGATGACCTCTGCGCTCACCACAATCCATCAAGACTAAGGTCTATATATAGCGAGTGAGCGTCATTACACCATCATGTCATTGTTTCTATTTTGAATGGTTCCTTAATTGACTCATCTGCAAATTAATTGCCTCCTTGTATTGGTTTTACCAACATCTCTTTCATCTCTTGATGCCCAGAATAGGCAATGTCTTCAACCATAGTTTCGTGTAGGATACAAAGGTAACAATGTTTGCAACTATGTATTTCTCTATGGGGCGAAAGCATGGCATCTTTCAAGTAGTGTTACTTTCCTTAGATCCCTTCAAATAAATAGTAATTTCACCTCTGGATCTGATTTTGATACAAATCTGTAGAATGCAGCGAAACTACTGAAAATCAATATTTTAAAATTAAATCAAATCTACATTTCTATTAGCATATCTTATGTTCGGTTTATATTAATTCGACCATTTCAAGTTCGGCAACTTGTGTTAAAAAAAACGAGAATTATGCCTCGTAGAAAACAGCGATCATCTTTTTATCAAGTATCCGAGTTCGACAGAGGAAGGATAGTGACCTACCGAGATGGTGGATTATCTTTCAGGGAAATTGGTGATCGTGTTGGACGAAACCAAACAACAGTAATGCAGATATGTAATCGTTGGATGCAAGAAGGTAAGACGGACCGACGTATTCGATCGCATCACCTCAGTGCACCACTTCACGTACTGACAGGCAAATTATGCGCATGGCAGTGACAGGATCGCTCAGTCACATCACGAACCGTAGCACTTCAGTCTGTAACGCATCATCCAGTGTCTGCGCGAACCATTCGACGCCGTTTACAGAAGAGTGGTCTATCCGCAAGGCGTCCTATTGCTTCGTCTACCCTTGACGCAGAACCACAGACGTCTCCGCCGCCAATAGTGCTATGAAAGAAGAATGTTGACGGCTGAATCGAATGAAATTGTCTTTACTGATGAGTCACGCCTCTGTCTGCACCACCACGATGGTCGGATTCGAGTCTGGAGACACAGTGGAGAGAGGATGATTAACAGCTGCGTTATACACCCCCAAATTGGTCCTGCACCGGGTATTATGGTATAGGCGGTATTGGATATCACTCTCGCACTCCTCTAGTACGCATTGCTGGTACTTTAAACAGCCAACGCTACATCTCCGAGGTGTTGGAGACAGTTGTCCTTCTTACCTTCTGGCTTGCCCACAGCCATATTTTAACAGGATAATGCGCGACCACACGTGGCACGCATTGTTCAAAGGTTCTTCGTGAATCGCCAGATTGAATTGCTTCCCTGGCCGCCTTGCTCTCCGGAACTTTCGTCGATAGAAAACATTCGGTACATAGTTGCTCAACGATTGACCCAGATTACATCCCCAGAGCCATACCATTTTAACTTTGATATCTTTTGTCTTTCTTGGTGTTGCAATTTGGATGGCCAGCAGTGTATTATATTTAAAATATTTCATAATATTCTATGTATCATTTTATAGAAAGTCATGGTGTCTATATACATTGATTAAGTGTTTGATCATTTGAAAAAACTGTGATACAATACTTCTCTAGTAGCCCCAATGCACAAGAGAAGATGTTCAGCATAATAAATCTCCATGATGGGTTTTGGAAACTGCTGTCATTGTATGGATGGTTATCCAGGGGCACTCAGATTTATTTTTTATTAAAGTTTAAAAAATTCATAAATTGATAATCTTGCCCACATCGATGTTGCCACTCGCCGCATTTGAGTGTAAGTAGAAGACCTTGATATGGAAAAAACTGGATCAAATGGCTTTATCCATGATTAAAAAGTTACTCCTTAAAACATGGCCTTCTTAAGATAGATTTCACCTATAGTAAAATGTAATATGGATGTCACATAAAACTATCTCATCTCCCAAGGTGAGTTCCTTAATCTCGAATGATGATGGAGAAGCCGAAGGAAGAATACATGGCCTTAACCTGAATCCTTTAGATAGAAATTAATCCCTATAATTATTGGTCATTTTGTTTTTTATTCGCGCAATTATTTAATATGACAGTTTAGAAGAAAGTCTTAGAGGTCCTTCTGTGAACTGCCTTAAAATAATTTCTCAGTATTAAGACGTAATTTATAGATCTGGTTTTGACGTTCAATTTGACGGGAGAGGCGCCCTATGCTTTTATAGATCAATTTCCATCCGGCACAATTCCTTATCTATATTTTGGCTATATATTTGGCCCAGCCACTTTGCCAGCTAAACAACCTCTTCAGCAGATTGTGAATATCCTATTAGATCCCGTGTGTATCTCCTGGAATAAAGTCCGCCCTAGCTGACGAGGGCCATTTAGACCGAAACAATGGTCTCTAGGTGGACGCTTCTCAGTTTACCAAAGCTAGTGTTGTGGCTTTGTCACCGACCCGAGGCCGCTAGTTTGCAGGCGACGGTCAATAGATGGCGTTTGGTTTCGACGTTTAATTTGACGGGAGAGGCGCTCTATGCTCAAAGTTAAATTCAAAATCTTATTTCATAATATATTTTACTTTTCTCTATTTTCCAAAAGAAATGTTTTACTAATATATATATTAGAAATATATTTAAATAAATAATCATTTTGAAATAAAAATAGAAATGCTGAACTTAATTCCATTAAAAAATATATATATTTCTTAAATATATAGCAAAATCTAGAGAGAGGAGTAAAAATTAACTAAAATAAATAAAAAAACTATATTCAAATATATTTAACACAAAATAGTTTGTTCTTTAGGGTGGCCAATTCAATGTCACGTATATAAATTAAGCAAGATAAAGTCAAAATGACAAGCTTTACTCATTTTGATAAATTTGACTCCATATTTTTACCAAAAATAATGATAATAACACAACGAATTGAGGGATACATAGAATAAGAAAATTTAAAAAATTGTATTTTCTTACAATATACGATTTATATTATTGTTCTATTGTAATCTATATTTGTGTTCATGAAGTCCAATTATAATATTTGCCTTTTTATACTTTTCGTTTCTTTGACGAAATTTTCCTTTTAAACAAGAAAAAAATTATGAAAAAGGCATCTCCTTATCGTGCGACTGAAAGTTGTTGATGGCTTGCGCCATCTATCGGAATAAATATCAACTATTCTCGTTGATTTTTAATTATTCCAGAATTGGCCAAATACCCATTCTTGATTAATAAAGAAAAGCTAACCACGGACGGGTTTCGGGCTCTAATTTTCCACAAGTAAAAAATTGTTTTTACTTGTCCCAAGTATTAATGGTAGGTTGTTGGTGACTGTTTTTACTGTAGGTTTAACACATATGTACATCTGTAGGAATCAATTCGACTTTTGCACTTAAAAACGTGCAAATTTGATACATTCATTGTTGGTGGAGTTGAACTTTTGTTAAAACCGAAGGCTAATGAAAACTTCAGATTCGGGATTTGAATCTGCGTCGTGGTTACTTTGGTGAACATTTATGATATTACACAAATTATTTTCTATCTATATAGATCCAAACTCTCAAATATTAATGATTTCATAATATTATAAATCAAGGAAACCTATCAAAAGAGAGCATTTTACTTACATCAATGTAGATAATCATACAAGTCCTGTATAAATACCCGTGAATGTTGATACTATCTCTTTAATACAATTATAAAATCTATCCTTTGAACTTGATTCGTGTTCCCACGGGCAACACTCTCCGCATGCAAACTCTACAAATCAATACTCTTACCTCATCACTTTACTGCAAATGCACATAGAAAGCTAACGAAGGGTTGCAGTTTACTAAACCTTTCTCATTTTAATATTTATTAAAATATTCGCAAGGAATGAATATGAAAATTGATTAGTGTAGGTATTGGATTAGAAGATAGACTATAGAAGGTCTTAAAAGAAACACTACCTACATTTAAATTATGAGTACATGAGGTATTTAGGTTTATGGGTTGTTGGGGTGGGATATAAACTGCCAATGTTTAATAACCAGTGCCTGGATTCAAACAAAGTATTGAATGCTGGAAACCGGGGCTCTTACAAGTGTAAAAGTCTACGTATGTTTCGATATATATGTTGTACTTATATTATTAATATTGTCAAGTAGAAAATTAGGGAAGACAAACTTCAGAATGACACAGCAATTTATTTAAGTCACCTACACAAACTAATATTGATAAAATACAAGAGAAACACAATAAGGGAGATTTACTCAGAGTAATAGAATATATAAACGTCAAAATTAATAATCTGTTGATAAAATAATAAATCCTTTGTTACAATATAACCAACTATTGAATCCTGTTAACCATAATTATTATAGCCATGTGTATTTGGCGTTAATATCACCATGATTAAAAGAATCCACAAATATAAAAAGAATTTTATTCTAAAACTTCAGTAAAAAAGCTGGCATCTTCTGTTGTTTCTCCGATATGACCGCACGTGTAGGCAATTCAGATAAGCAAATTTATTTTATGATTCTTTTACATCTCCCTAGTTAAACTCTTATCTTTTTATTTCAAATTCTGCGATGTTGGCTGTTTTTGTTATGTCCCTGGATAAGGTTTTGGTCTATTTTCCACATTTTATGATATCTTACTAAACCTCTCTTTGAAGGTTATTCTGTCTGGAGTCGTTTTTGAGGCTTTTATTGGCACTGAATCTCTCTTCTATTATAATATAATAAAATAACTATAAAATATAATAACTATAAATAATAATAACTAGAAAATAACTATAGAATATATTTACATTGCTTGCCACTCAAATTGCAACACCAAGAAATACAAGAGATATCACAAAAAAAAATTATTTTATAGATAACATGTTGACAAAGTATCAAATGATTAAATTTATAGACTTCTGCGAAGTGTGGTTCCTGCCAGAATCAGTAGCCTGAGTAGCCGCCATTGAGGAGATCACCGCTGCCACACGCCTCGGCATTGAATCAAAGAGACTTTGGATGTGTTCTCGGGGTACAGCAGACCAAGCAGCTTCCACAAGTTGCCAAAGTTGATCTGGTGTGGCAGCTGGGGATGTAATCTGGTTCAATCGTTGAGCAACCATGTTTTCTATCGGCGAAAGATCCGGAGAGCGAGCGGACCAGGGAAGCAATTCAATCTGTCGATTGACGAAGAACCTTTGGACAATGCGTGCCACGTGTGGTCGCGCATTATCCTTTTGAAATATGGCTGTGGGCAAGCCCTGAAGGTAAGGAAGGACAACTGGCTCCAACCTCTCGGATATGTAGCGTTGACTGCTTAAAGTACCGGCAATACGTACTAGAGGAGTGCGAGAGTGATATCCAATACCGCCCATATCATAATAGCCGGTGCAGGCTCAGTGTGGCGGTGCTTAACGCAGCTGTTCAGCATCCTCTCTCCACGGTGTCTCCAGACTCGAATCCGACCATCGTGGTGTTTCAGACAGAAGCGTGACTCGTCAGTAAATACAATTCCATTCCATTTTGCCATCCGAATCTTTCTTAATCGCACCATTGGCGGCGGAGACGTTTGTGGTTCTTCGTCAAGGGTAGACGAAGCAATGGAAGTCTTGCGGACAGACCACTCTGCTAGTGAACGGCGTCGAATGGTACGCGCAGACACTGGATGATGCGTCACAGACTGAATGGGCTGTGCTACGGTTCGTGATGTGAATGAGCGATCTTTCACTGCCATGCGCACAATTTGCCTGTCAACACGTGAAGTGGTGCACTGAGGTGGATGCGATCGAACACGTCGGTCCGTCGTACCTCCCTGCATCCAACGATCACATATCCGCATTACAGTTGTTTGGTTTCGTCCAACACGACTACCGATTTCCCTGAAAGATAATCCACAATCTCGGTAGGCTACTATCCTTACTCTGTCGAACTTGGATACTTGATCAAAATATGATCGCCTTTTTCTACGAGGCATAATTGATCTTTTTTTTTTTTTTTTAAACACAAGAAAAACACAATTGCCGAACTTTAAATCGTCGAAATCTCAAATAGTGCTTTGAAGTGGAGCCACAGGCACGCGTGATTT
>CP092867.1:122738183-122777959 GCA_030710605.1 Cordylochernes scorpioides
GCGGTTCTGGAAAATAATCATGCCGACTTCATTAGTTTGCTGATTGTTCCAATGATCCAGTTTGGTGAATTGGACGAGATCGAAGAGTCTCTATGGAATAACATTTATATAAGGCAATATCGCGCCATCTATACACAGCAAATGAAAACTTTAAGATGCGAATGTTGCTTACATACATCAATCAAACTTCTACTGTCCTTACTACGATGAAAAAATACTGGGAGGACTTGGCTAATCAGTGGTGAAACCTCCCAGCGGTTTCACCAATTTTTTTTTTTTTTAATCTACCAGACCGCTTCTTTAAAGTTCTAATATTGTATTGGATCATTCTGCTTATATACGCTACAATGAAAGGTGGAATCTCAGAAATGGTATTTAAGTAAGCTATAGACATAAGCTTTTAGGACAGTAGAATTGCATAAAATATTTGCATCGAGCAATGCTTTTCCGCAAGCAATAAGGACAAAGCAAGTTAGACGCGTTATTGCTTCATATTAATTTATCAAAATTCAAAACTATTTTAAAGGCGAAAGATTCTTTTTGATATTAAACAATTTTTACTGCCCTTACTGCAATGGAAAAATTAATGAGAGGGCCTGGCTCATCAGTGGTGATTTTACACACTCTCTCTCTCTCCCTCTCTCTCTTCTCCAATATTATATTCATTATATATTATATTGTATACATAATATTATATTTTGTATTCATTTTTGTACGTAGATATTCTTTATTCATTTTTTTACAACTTTTATACTCACACACACTCTCTACACACCATGTCAGATGGCGCGCTAGTGCATCATATTAATTTATTCCTAAGAAATAAGCCCTAAAACTAGTTTTGGCAAATTCAAACATATTCCAACCTGTAACGGCTGTGGTACCTCTTTTGATACACGGATATCATCTTCCTGCAACTTTAGGCTGTAGTCAGGTTGAAAATCGAACCTTGTCACTTCGCAAGCTTATATACTTTCTTGGCAAATTCGAACGATTTCATAACTCCTCTCATTAGATGATATGAAATCGAAGCCGCCCCTGTACTGATGAGGACCATAGCCCGAAGTCATACAAGTCAGTTTTTTGTCTGGATTTGACAAAACTGGTGTTGTAGCTCATTCTATACCACCACCGTAACGTTTTTTGGATGATGAACATAATGCATTCTTCTAATGCTTAATTAAAGGGAGAGATGCCTCTTTTATAAATATATGATAGGAATATACAATTAAGTTGTAGTAGGCATCTGTATACCCATGTGTTAATTCAAGTACATCTGATACAGGTAACCTTGATATCATGGCAGGTTTGTGAATGCTTATGCTATAAATGGATTAAAACAGAAAGCAGTTCGACTTTGAACTTACAGAATGCCAGCGCCCCCGTTTGGTTATTTGCACTCACTGTTAGGGTTTGAATGGTCATAGTGACACACCATTTGAAGTTTTTCAATAAAAACATATGCTCAAAGTATAGGATTCGATCCTGGGAATTGTTTACAGAGTATTTTTCTACCACCATGTTAAAAATATATTTACAGAGAATATTGAATATATTTTTAATAATTATTATTTTCGATCTAAAAGTTTCACCGACTCACACACTCTGTGACTGTTATAAAAGGATTTGTTTTGGTCAGAGTCTATATATGGCTGTTAGTTGTATACATTACATTTATTCCAAACTATACACTCAAATAGTTAATATATATATATATATATATATTACCTAAAACGGGGAAAAAACTTGGATAAAAATACATAGAAGAGAGAAATAATTATGGTAGATTCTTCCTGATGCTACCTTCGTTACACAAAATGTCAAGCCAAGACAACTACAAGGTAGTCCCAAAAGTTCGTAAGAGTCTTGAAAAAATGCAAATACCAATATTATTCACCGTTACGTATAATATTTTTGTATTATGTATAAAGTAATTGTATTATGTATTATTATGTATTCCTCGTTATTCGCTAAGTAATAAGAAAAACACGAACTTTTGGGACAACCTTATATGATTATATATCTCAATAAAATATCTGTTTTCCTTCATTCTCTTGCAAGAAGACTCGGCATTGAAGATCTCCGTGTGAAGGCAATCAGCTCTCCGCCACCCTTCAAACATTATTGATGGAAGGCGACTCATTACAGAGTCCTGATGGACCCTGCCACTTTCATAAACCCACCGTGCACGAAGACACTTTTAAGTACCCGACTTCCCCGAAAAAGCTTTAATCATCTTTAAAAAAGATTTATAGTTCCCTTAAATGTATCCTTTCGGTATTTGGAGTTCATATATCATCATAAACCTTATCTTACCTATTTTAGGGTGTTTTTTATTACGGGAGATTCAGTGGGAGGTCTCCCTCTGTCTTATTAATTCTATTTATGGAAGCGCGCAGAAATATGGAATATTAGTTGTGTGTGTTTTGCATAATTGAAACTCTCTCTTGGAAACTCGCCAGTAATTCTCGCAAGTTATTAATCACTAATTAGCGATTTATATTACTATAATATTTCCATAAACTAGATTATTTTATCTCTAATTTTAACAGGTTTTATAGTTATAAAGAGAGTGTTCCATTTTTAAAAGAAGGATTTTGAAACGCTATAATTCGCGAAAGAAGCGCTCGATTCGAGTAAGGTTTTATTTATTCGAAATAACAAGCATTAACTTATATTTATTGATATTTTATTTTTTAAATATTCGAATTGCCCCCCCCCCCCCTCTATAATTATAAGTGATGTTGTAAAAGGTTACGTTTTCAGTCTTTCTAAAGAAATATACTCGTTTACCTAAATTATTAAAATATGAAAAGTACCTGGCAGGTGAGAAATGGAAGAATGTTGTTACACTGGACGAGGCATGAGTTAACCTCAATGATAGCAATCAACGCAGTGCCATTTACTACACGAACTCTCAAATAAACACCTTTCAGAACTGGGTCAAGCAATGTAAGGAAGGTTTCACAAAGGACTTAATGATCAGTGTAGGCTTCTGATAGAAAATGGAAAGCTTCCTATAAAGAATGTCGACCCAAATGTCATGATAAGTTCTTAAATATATAAGAGACTTGTCTAAGACCGATTATTTTGGCAGTGAGGTCCCATTTTTGCATCCAAGTGACTCAAGATCCGCGTGGCTGCACCAGGATAAACTCATACGAGCTATACCTCTCGTTCAACCATGTCAGTTCCTGGACGAAAAGAAAGAGAAAACACACATTTGGTACATTATGATAGTTACCTGGGTTGCACCGATATCTAGAAAAGTTATCTGAGTTGCACGGATACGAAGAACAGTAACCTGGATGGCCCCAGAATAACTACCTGTATGGCACAGCCAGGTTATATGATGGATTTACCTGAACAGCACTTAGTCCATGCCCCAGCCCCAACTGCCGACACGCCACTGAGGCCTCCAGAAGGCCCCAGCCATCCCCACACACCAGGCCCCAGGTCAGAGAGTTGGGTAGGCGGACCTCGAGGCGACCTTCCACCGACGTACGGCCTCCACGGATCCGCAGCTCCGGCTCTCCCCCCACGGCCGTCTGACACAGACATCCCCAAGCTCATTCCACTACAGTGTTGATGTAAGGATGCACTGTAGCTGTAGAACTTATACACCTATCTATAATTTGTATCATTGATTTTCCACCTCTCACCTGCAGAACTTTTACAGATGCCCCACTCCTGTTACAGATATTCAATTCCTCTAATCTTTATTAAGAGATAAACCTACACACTACAAGCCATTGAATGCCACACCAGGAAGAAATGCAAATAAAAAAATGATATTCAATGAAAAAATACATTATACTGTGAATAACAAGTAATTAAGTATTCAATAAATATTGAGTTATGGATCCTGAGAAATTGGTGAGAGTTTGGATAGAATGTTCAGGCACAACTTCCCATGAAGCTTCAACACGATGCCTCAGGTCATGTCGCTCGGCAACCATTGACGTTTTCTGTCGGTGACAGATCAGGAGAACGTGCTGGACAGAGCAGACACCGACATATTCTGTATGTTAAAAGGCCAGTGCAATACGGCAACATACGGTATTGTATTATTCTTCTGGAACGTAGCCTTTCTCCCATACATCTAATAAAGGGTACTGCCACGGGCCTTAATACATGAGAAATGTGTAACGGATATTTGTCAAAGTGCTGGGAAGCGAACCATAAATGGCTAAGACGTGTATCCAATGGCACCCCATACCATCATTCCAGGTGATGGGCCAGTATGACGTTGTTGAATGCACGCTAGCAATGTGACTTCTCCACGATAGCACCAAACACGGATGCGGCTATAATGGGGTGCAATCAGAGCCTATATTCATTTATAACACGGCATTACGTCATTCCTAAGTCTAGGTTCTGAGATGTTCACACCATTGAAGGCGCTCCAGTCTGTGATGTAGTGTCAAGGGTAGCCGAAGCCATGGTTGCCGAGCTGACAGTTCATGCTGCGAAAAACTTCGTCAAACTGCACATGCAGACACTTTTTGACTCGCAAACGACCCCATTTCTTGACTCGGGACTCTTGACGTGACTGTACGATCCATTAAGGCCATGCAGGTAACATGTCGGTCAACTCGGATATTAATGATAGCGGTCCACTGAGATCCAGGACATCGTTCCGTATTGACCGTCTTGAACCCATCGATTCCATATTCTGCTAACAGTCAAATGATCTCAACCGATGCAAGCAGCATTACTGCGGTACGATAAACCCGTGATCCTGGTTGACTACAATTCTACATCTATCAAACTCAGAGACGTGTTGGTAACAACTTACACGAGCCCTTAAGACCGTTTTTCACAACGAAGCAACGTTTCCAAAATGAAATTTTTGTATAAGAGACCTGCTGTATAAACTTTTCAACACGGTGTAGGTGTCGCTACCGGCGCCTATTTTGCATAAATGTGTTGATATCCTAATCATTTGCATATATCAGGGCATCTTATAGTTCAAATTTCATATCTGCAGTGGGTCTTATTCTTGGTAAAGCAAATTTAATGATCAGTGTAGTGTAATTACAAAATTGAAAATACATAATTTGTTTAACAACTAATTAAAAGAATATAGCGTGTTAAAATTGAATATTTATTTCAGTAAAATGAGTCATGTGTTCGATATTGAACTAAAAGTATTGAAAGAAATCTGTTACTCATCAGCGGTGAATTTATGGAAGTCCAGAGACGACTTTACCCACCCTGAGCAAGGTCCGGGGACTGTCCATGAGCCGGGCTGGGGGAGCGGTGGCAAGAGGCTGACAAGTAACTCCCGCGGCCTCAGTCCGCTCGCAGTCGTGGACCCCCCAGCCGTCGTGTCGGCAGTCCGTCAGCTGGGACTCCGTACCGTCGCAGTACAGGTTGTCCAGCCAGAACCTCCCTGGACCCACATCTCTTTATATCTATCTCACAGCATCATCCAGTGTTATGTTCGATTCGAGGCCTCCAGTCTTTGCCAATTTTAACTACCATCTGGAAGTCTCTTGAGGAGGTGATATAGTCTGATATCAATCCAGGTTTTCATAGTGTCAATCCAAGTTAATGCTGGTTGTCATCTCTTCTAGAGTACCTCCTTCTACGACCCTCCAATATATTTAGTTATCAGAATGATATATACACAGCATCGTCCGATACAATAGAAGAACTCTATGAAGCGGTATGGTAAACTAGCGATAGGGTTCATCACTGATGAACTCTCCGAATATTTTCATCGCAGTAAGGCCAGCAGGAAGTTTATTTTATTGGAAAAACAAAGAATTCGTGCTTAAAATATCCATTTCGTACATCTAGATGGCGCATTATTGCCTTATGTTTAATTTACGCCGTGTACGAATTGTTTGCGGAAGAGAGCGTTGCTCGATGTAAATATTTACCTACAACTCTGCTGTCTCTAAAAATGTATGTACATAGTTTGCTTATATACTACCACCAAGATTCCCTCTACACTGTCCAATACATAAGCAGAATGGTGAAATACAATAGGGGAGCTCTTAAGAAGCGACATGACATAATAAACTGACGAAATCGCTGGGAGGGTCACATTTGATGAGCCAGGCCTGTCCAATACATTTTTTTTTAATCGTAGTAAGGGGAGAAAGAATTTTGTTTAATTTTTAAAAATAAATAAATCTTCCAGAGCTAAGTTTCTTGTTCAACTTTTTATTTCAAGCTTTCAATCCTTCAACAGGAGTATCACGATAATAAATTGTGCTTAGTGGTTTTATATCGTATTTTATTTAATATTTATAAATTATTTTTGAAAATTTCTAGGGACCAAGATAAATATTCGAATTAAAGACATTTGAATTATCTAAGTTCTACTGTACAAAGTTTCTTTCTTTCTTTAAATAGGTTATTCCCACAGAAATGGGTTTTATATTTAAACCCCAAGATTCCAGACAGACCTAGCATCCACCAATCCAAGCCCAACATCTCTGGAAAATCCACCAAGAAATAAACTTGCATGGCGCCACCAGTTCATTGATTGAAGCCGCCTTATAAATAAAACAAAAAGTCTGGCTGAAAAACATCCCTGGTAGTTAGTTGGACGCTCCGGGGGAACCTGTCGTAACCTGATATATTACAATCTTCATCCTAAACTAAGATGTTTTTTTATTAGAATTATATGTATTATAGAGATTATTATATATAAATAATAAATATAATTTTGTTCCAAAATCACTTTATTAGGTACTGCTTAAAATAAGCAACCTAGTTTATGATAAGAAATGGAAGCATTATAAAACACGAATGTTTATTTTTTAAACACAAAACAAACTTTTACTGTCCTTACTGCGATGGAAATATATTGGGAGGGCTTGGCTCATCAGTGGTGAACCTTCCCAGCGGTTTCACCAATTTAATCTACCTGACCGCTTCTCTTAGAGCTCCAATACTGTATTGGATCATTCTGCTTATATAGGCTGCAATGACAGGTGGAATCTTAGAATAGTATTCAAGAAAATTATGTTAAATGTTGATATTTACAACAATGAATAATATATGAAGGTTATTCAAATATTAAAACAAAAGTTCCAACGCGGGATTTGATCCCGATTTATAAGTATCGGTAATCGAGGGTTTTACCCACTCGTCCAATTATAAATATTAAAATTTACGAAATTATATTTACAATTTTCAATAATACTTCAAGAGAATGTACTATTATAATTGAAATAAATGTTGTGTATACACTATAGAAATAAGAAGTCTCTCTCTCTAAATTAGAAAATAAATTAAAAATAAACGGGGGGGGGGGGGGGGAGATGTGTGTACATACAATAATAATATACTAAACTAGCCGAATGACCCGGGCAACGCCCGGGGTTTACCCGATTAAATGCTTTTATTCAAATACTATTCGTTACAATTATAAATTGGCGCCGTGGATGTCATTCTTGTATAATATATAAATGAGTTTTAAAAATTGTAAAAAAAAAAATGCATCGGCCGGGAATCGAACCCGGGGGCGCCCGCGTGGCAGGCGAGCATTCTACCACTGAACCAAAAGCAAAGGGTGACAGAATTAAGAACGCATGACGATGATAACTGTATATTATCCGTGACAGAGGCGGCCGATGAGGAAAGACGGTCGTGACTATATATAGTAATATAATATTATATTATAAAATACATTTAATATGAATAGAGTAAATACAATTCATTACATATTTTGACCCGGATTCACCCGGGATCTCCCCAAGTGAATGCTTTTGCCCTACAAATAGTGCTTGAAATGCAAAAAAAAAAATTCAAAGCATACTGAAATATAGTAATACAATTCAGAATTTGACAACAAAATTATAAGATAGCATCAATATAAAATCTTCTAAAATAATCGATAGTAAACTTTTAAGCCATGTACCATGAAATAATTTTAGTAAACTTTAAGATGTTGCCTTAAAAATATTTAAAAGTTTCCATCGATATTTGAAAATTGTATTATTTTGATATTTATATAAATACAAGTATATATATTTGTATGTATTAAATTTGATGTTTATTAAATCGATATATGTTAAATTTCAGGTATAAGAAAATTGTGATACATTTTTATTGAAATATATTAAAACGGCACAGACGTTTGGCAGGTGGTGATGGCTGCCGCTATCTGGTCGCGGGAGATGTCGGCGAGAAAGAGTTGGTCCCACTCGTCGAACTCCAGGGGGGTCGCTTCAGCTAGGAAGTCGGCGATGGCTTCTTCCGAGCTTGGAGCCTGAGCGAAGCGACTGCTTAAGCGTCCCATAAGGAAACTCCTAAGCTGGCCCCCGGAGATGACGTTGCCGTCGTCGTCGGTGGAGGTAGAAGGAGACCGACGTCTGGCTCGGAGGGAACGCCCGAGGTCCGACAAGGAAGGATAGTCGGAGCGGGCAGTATCGTCCTCCAGTCTCCACCTCAGGAAGAGGCTTGCTCTCTCGATGTATCCACCGCTGGACTTGACGACGGCAGGCGCGAGTGATCGTATCTCCGCGACTAGTTCTGCCTTGATCCTAGTCCAGTGTTCCCATTATATCGGGGGTAAAGTGTTCGCTAGGTCTTCCGAAATTTCATCGATGAATGTTTCTATTCGATCGAAGAACAGGTCTGACCGTAGCAGCTTGCCGATGCAGAGAAATCTTGTCGGAGCTGATTCTCCTACTTGGATTAGGACGGCACAGTGATCCGAGTAGGCGTAGTCTCTAGTTTGGTATTAGGGTGACGCGGTCGTAGAAGCCTTGATGGAAGTATAATTCTGTCCAGACGACGCGCTTCGACCCTGCTTCCGATAGTGGCAACCCTGGTGTGCTCCAGTGCAGCATCGAAGAAGATGGCGACGTCGACGAGGTCGGCTTGGTCCAGGAGCTCGCGAGGGCTTCTGCTGAACCGAATGCCTGTCCTTGCCGATTTCTCGGAGGTGTTCAGGTCACCGAGGATCCACGCACGTTCTTCACGCGCCGAAGCTGCGATGATCTGGAGCTGGCGGCACCGTTATTTAGGAGCATGAGAGACTTGGGCGTTGATGAACGTCATGGAGTATCCCCGGACGGAGAGGTTCATCCCAGCAATCTTGCCAGGTCATAGGATCTGCTGCCGGTGAACAGCAACTCCAGGCGCGATGACGCAGTCGAGGCCCGATACCACGATGGTCGTTTCGGGTGCAATGACGGCGCTGTAGCCATGACAAAGGGCTCCTACATCGTCCAGGGATCTGACGTTCGTCTCTTGAAGGAATCAAATGTCAATCTCTTGCTCCTTAAGAATGTTGAATATATGAATTCAATTTTAGACTTTAATATTTTATATAATATTGTCACTGAATAATTATTTTAAATATTCTGTGGTATATCATCATTAATATTTCCATAGTTATCACTCCTCACAGCAGAGTTCCTGGCGCGCGAGAGCTTCTTATACAGGGTACTTCTTTATCCCCCTTTAAGATAAATTAGCTCGCTGGCCAAGTTGTCAATGTCCATTCTGTGTTCAGCGCTTGATTGGGCGAGGAGTCGGTTCATTTTCCCATTATGCGTAAGTGCCTGGAAGAGGTTTTTTTCCATTCCCCGCTTCGGAGCACTATTTATGACTGCATGCACATTTTCGTTCTTCAGGAGATTGTCCAACTGAAGCACAGCCATATTCGGCCTTTCTCGGGAATATTCGGGCACTCTAGGATCGCCCTGCTTTTCAGGTGGAGGAGGAGTCAGTTCGACTGTCTTTTCTGTTCTCCCTGTGTCACTGGGAGGATTTGAGACGACAGCTGCAGCCGGTGGGGGTGCTGTAACAGGAGGAGAATGGGCGGTCGACTTGGAGGGCGACTTGATAGCGGCATTCATGTGCACAAGGGGAACATCTACAAGGATCGACAGCTTGTTTTCCTGCAGGCCGGTCTTCCGTGGACAGTTGGCACGCTTGTGACCCTGCTTGTAGCATAAGGAGCACTTGATGCCGTATGTCACAGACGTAGGTGAAAACTCCCTTGGACTTGACATCCAGCCGGGCAAGGATCTGAGAGAGCTTTACTCCGCCTCGCAGAGTAGTAAAAGCTTCCTGACGAGCATCAGCCCAGCAGGAGTCTTCAAGCTGCATCATATTCTGAATGATGGATGTGACCTACCCGTAAGACCGCAGCGCGTCAACGTCGGCATCCTCCACGAAGAAGAGCATATTTCCTATCACAATTCGCTCGGCTCTTTTTCTCAGAGGAAAGGCCCGCAGAGTGGCATCCACGATGTCGAGCCCTTCTTTTATCAGCCTGTAGGCGAGTTGCACGTTAGAGAGGCCGACCAGGATGTGTCCCTCCATCTATGTCAACTGGTAGATGATGCCATTTCCCAGCTTGGCTTCCAACGCCCGGAAGTATCTCTCCTGGGTGAAGTCCGGGCAGAACTCCAAGTAGACACATTGGTCCGCCTGCCGCTGCCGACCTAGCTCGAAAGGTTGCCTGCTTCTGCCTGGCGGTCTGGCACTCTTGCACCTTGCTGGGTCTTAGCGTGGCTCGTGGCCTGCTGCTGTTTGAAGGAATTCCCGGTGCCTAGACGCAACCCTTTTTTGGTCCCCGAGTTGGCGTGGTCAGGGTCATGCGGCCTCTTTTTTGAGCCTCACACTGAAGATCACATCTTGTCTCTCGATAATCTGGTCTTCCTGCTCCGGGCAATCAGCCCAATTGCGGCAAGAATTTGCATGTCCACCGCCGGCTTAATATTTGCATTTTTATCATTTGTTGAACCTGAATGACGTTCAGGCATTTCAGAATCTTTTGCTGATTTCTCGGCGTAGACTTGGCCGTTTTGGGTGAGGTTGGCATGAGCTTGCAGCCCATTCTCTTGGGGTTGATCAACTCCATATCCTCCATCCCAGACCCAATCACCCCAGACTTCAGATAGGTCCAATTTTGAGGTTTTCTATTAGTATCAGGCAAACAAACAAGAGGGCAATTCAGAATTTCTATTTAATTTATAAAATAATTTTTCTTTCTCTTTGAATCAATTTTTATTATCCCTAATTTCTGATTCAAAATTGAAAATTTTCTGCCTGGTATTGGCTACCTCTATATCCTGATAAAATTTCTTCTAAATAGTTTATATATTGTGATTCACGGATCAGACAAACAAGCACACACTTTCAAAATGATATAAAAAAGGCGTATCTAGATGCGTGAGATAAATATTTTTTCCTTATATCCAAGTACGTAGTTTTTTTTTATATAATTATATTCAATGGATCGCATTTTAACTCAAACACACATGTGTACTTTATTTAAATACACTTATGAACAAAACTTAAGGAAGTGGGAAGTCATAATGTCGCCGGCCGTCTGGTTTTTTGTTGTAGTGGGTTTTTTTTTAAGTATTTTGTTTAAACTTGATTATCTCGTATATCTTCAATAAAGGTAACTGTGTATCAAATATATTTCAGAGTTATTGACTGAATCCCGATATACATGCAAAAGGTACAACTTCCTTGTGTCTATGAGTGTATATATTTGTTAAATTAAGAAACACATATGACGGCTATATTCAAATAACATCATGATCCTGGTGATCTTGACCCTCCTGGGGCGATGATACGGTATCTCTGCCAGCTGACTCAGATAACTCCTTGGTGGCCCTGGCACACACGCCTTCTCAACTTTCTCTAAACCATGACGCAGAGTGTGGAAAATTGTGTGCTCGCGTAGGTGGGTATGTGTTTCTTTTTACATAAATATATCATATGAATATTCTTTACCGCCTAAAATTATTGTAAATATAGACAAATGTAGAGGTATACATGTATGACAGCGCAAGTGTCCCTAGGGGGACATAGCGCTCTCTTTAAATTGAGATAAATAAATCTGTGATTTCGATGTATTTACTAGGTAATTTAAGATAGACTTTTAATATATTTGACACTTCCATTATATGCTTTTGCGTATCATTTAGCGGTTTTGAAATTTATTCTGCTTGAGAGATATTTTGAGATTGTAAAATTTCTTGGTTGCAAGTTTGACGTCCACAGAAAAGGCTTTACGAGTGGTTTTCTCGACATCTTTTGTCGAGGACAAAGTTAAATAACTATTTGGCGGTACATAAATTATTGTGTTGGGCTATATTCTAACACGACGGGTATACTTACGAGGTTATTGTCACGGAATGATGGCAGCGGTTTGATATGTTTACTGGGGTTGTGCTCTCTCTCTCTCTCTAGAGATATCTAGAGATTGACACTCTGCGTCATGGTTTAGAGAAAGTTGAGAAGGCGTGTGTGCCCGGGCCACCAAGGAGTTATCTGAGATACCGTATCATCGCCCTAGGAGGGTCAAGATCACCAGGACCACAATGCTATTTGAATCTAGCCGTCATATGTGCTTCTTAAGAAGACGCTGCTGTCTCCCCTTATAAGAGGAAGGACGTCTTCGAGTGCCTGTCGCCCGGGCAGAGGTCTGTTCTGAAGCTATTCCTCGACATGGCAATAGCACATGTCGGGGAGAAGTCCGATCTACGAGGAACGCTGTCCGACTTCAGGGCGGAATGTGACATAATACCAGACGACCATCAGCGGGATTCGTCTGATAAAAATAATATTCAAGTTTACATTTATTTTTCTCTATATTAACCCTATATAACCGTATGTGTACGATTGATAAAAGTATATTCAATCTCAGTATCTCTCTCTCTCTTTTAATTTTATGAAATAAGTATTGATATTTGGCGACACCGGGTTTATACTTTGGTCCATCATTCTGATTGAAATTATTGAGCCTATATAGAACACCTAAATATGTTTGTGAGGGACGTTGATTGTAGATGCTCGCATATTGACGTAGTCAGTTAGATTAGCGCAACATTGAAAATACAATCAATCAGTACTTTTCTTACCAATATATATATATATATAGTTTCAATAGAATTCATCATCTATTGAGATCGAAAATTTTCAAAAACTCCGATGAAATTCTCCGTTTTAAACGCGAAGAGTTATTTTTATAAGATTCGTCTTGACGTCTTTGGGCAAGAAGCCTTAACACAATCCATACACATGGAGTGGGGATTGTTGTAGAGCGTCTTGGCCAGATATCAAACAAAATCTAAAATAAAGAAACTATGCGCATTAAAATGGAAAATTCTGTTGAAGTTTTTTTTAACGATTTCAATAAAATTAAGTTTTAAAAAATATGTTTTGCTTATATTCAATGGGGAGAAAATATTTGATATATATATTATGGACAAAAAAAATTTGTAAATTAAGGGTGTGAATATTTTGAATATTACCATTTAATTAAAGATCTATTTATGGATTGCTCTATTTTCAAAAATATATACAGCTACAGTTAAACCTGTCTATAGCGCCCCCTCTTGGGACTCACCAAAATAGGGTGCTATAGAGAGGGGGTGCAATAGACAGGTCACTTTTAACGTAAAATGTTTACATTTTAATGTTTAAAATCGGGCGCTATAGAGAGGAAGGCGCTATAGATAGGTTTAACTGTATATGAATAAAATATATGAGTTCATGTTTCAGTAACCTAATGTTTCTGTTGGTTTCTTTAATTTTTTAAGTTTTTGCTTTTCACTTTACTTTTTTTTCCACGAGATACTTTTACTGTAGCGCTACGTCATTTTCTTATAGTAAAAAAGTTCCTTGTTTTCAGATTCCCATTCCTTACATTTAATTCCTTTATTTGAACTATAATGTATGGTTGATGCTAGCGATTTTCGACTATGAATTAAATAAGGATTACAAAATCTTCGATGAGCTACTTAAATGACTGTAAAATTCTGTTCTCAGATGAAATATTTTCAAACAAAAAATTGACAACATTCAAAACCTATCTAAATCTTCCCACTATTATAAGAGATAATAATAAAGGTTTATAGATATCTATTTAATTTCAACACGGTTGAATATTTCAGAAATGTGAATTACACAGTCAACATTTACAGTAATACTCGCGTTTCCAACAAGTTCCACTTAATGAGATGGACATTTTGAATTCGTCAATATAAATTTCTTTGAATTTGAAATATTTACAATAAAATTCCTATTTTCCAGAATTATAAATGCTTCTTTTTAAAATGAGAAAGCCAAAAGATTCTCATGGAAACACAGCGCCATCTATGAAATCATTTTTGAATTATTTATTTTGCCTCAATCTCGAACAACTTAATAAGATGGTAAAAAAAGAGCTATTCGTTATTTTGTGGCATATATATTTTACAATTATAGTTTTAAGAGGTATAAGATATAGTTCAACTAAAAGAATGCCCAATCTAAAACAAGTCTAGAACAACATCTGATCTATTAATGTGTTATTATATTGCATAGTTAAATTTAGATGTGAATAAGAAGCAATAATGCGCCATTTATATATAGGAAATGAAAACATTAATGCTTCTTTCAAACACAAACATTTTTCATCGCAGTAAGGACAGTAGAAATTTGATTTATGTTTGAAATAAGCATTCGCGTCTTAATGTTTTAATTTCCTAAATTTATATACTTTTATCTGTTGTGAAACACACACACACAAAAAAGAACAGAAATCTTATATCATCTTTTAATTAAGAGAATCCTTTTATATTGGCTCTTTTGATTATTATTGTTCCAAGTTCAAATAGTCTCCAGATATTATCTTTCCATAACTCTTTCTGTCAATATGGTGGGAGTTCACAGAATATATATCACTTTGTTCATTTCTCTTTTAGAATCATTATCTACGTGGCAAAATATTCCTCAAAACTTTCTTCAATCTGTAATTTTTTTTCTTCGAATATACATAATACTTCAAAATCTGATTTCATTTAACTATATTTGCATACCAACCCTTTATACATATTTCAATTATGTTGATATTTTTCTCTTTTCATCTAACTAAAACTTGCATATTAATTATTCTACATATTTCAAATATCTTTCTTTCCTTTCAATGTTTAGTTTACCTTTGTAGTGCAAGTGTCCCTATGGGAACATTGCGCTCTAAGTCGAAATAAAAATTTAAAAACGTGGTCTTGATACTGTAAAAGTGAGAAGGTTATTAATGAGATATAATTAGAAGTCAATCATCAAGAGCAAATAATTTTATAGAACACTCTATTTCAACTTTTTATATGTATAATATCTTTGCATATATTTAATCTTGAAAGAATTGTCCGTTTGTTTTTATCACAAGTGGCACTATGTGGATATCGCACTTTGACATTTGCTAAATAAATCTATAAAAGATTGTTATTTCCCCATCATATAATCACTCTGGTCAAGATGCTAGTCAAATAATTCTTTTAAGGATATATATAGGTCAGGAATTGGTAAACTTTTGAGTCGGAAGAGTCAAAAATTTGAATTTACAAAATATCAAAATTTTTAAAGAGCCACAATTTTTTTCTTATCAACAATAAATAGTACTCGCATAAATAATATTTACATATGGAACTATATAAAGAGCCGCAGGTTCACATCCAAAGAGCCGCATGTGGCTCACGAGCCGCAGTTTACAGACCCCTGATCTAGGTGACACATATCTGGTCTAGACGCTTGTGATCTAACCACCAATATGTTTTTTTTTTTAATTATCCTTTTAGTCTAAATTAGACCAGATCTTGGAGGTCGTGCTCGTAAAGAAGCTCAAGAACTCTTCTTGGTTTTCTGTACAGGGATCTTTTGTCCTTTCCAATGCAATTTAGTAAATGTTGGGGAGTGGCCTCTTCGGTCTTGCACCTAGTGCACATGGGAAAGCTTTTGACTCCCTCTTTATAGACTAGAGGGCGCAGGTGACCAGATTTCCATCTGGCCAACTGTGTCGATTCCCTTCTGTTTAGTTGGAGGGTCTGTTTTTGGGGCTTTCTACCTGGTACCAAGAATGATGGAAACTATCTCTATGGTTCCTTATTAGTTGTAGTTTCAGTTTGTTAATATGGTCCCTTGCTGAAAGGTTACCAATATGTAAAATGCAAAAACAACAAACACACAATCCTTCCCTATATACAAATGAATATATATAGGTCAGTGGACGAGTGGTTAAAACCCCCGATTCCCGAAACCGGGATCGAATCCCGTATTGTACACTTTTTCTGTGAAGAACATATTCATTATTTCCATTGTAAATAACATAAGCCAGGTTTCTCCTTTTGAGCGGTACCTAATAAAGTTATTCTGGAACAAGAAACAACTTTGTGACACTTTTTATATAGACGTTTATGATATACGTATTTGCAATCCTCTCGATATATATTCTTAAAAATATTTCGTCTGATCTAGATTCGTGTGATGTAAATGTGCAAAAGGTAAGAACATGAGGTTATAAACTGAAGATGTCACAAACATCTAGTATAACCTTGTAATCTCACTGCCCAATGTACAAAATGGACATTTCTCGGTGTTATCTAAGCCGGAAACTGAATGAGAGGAACACTTAGAGAGATCTTCACCTTGGTCTCAAGTTGCATAACGGTCAGACGGGGTAATTGGCAACCGCCCGCCCACTCTTGTCTCAGGGTCGCCTCTTCTCGGCGCCTGTTGACCAGCGACACCTGTGTCAAGGTGTCAAACACTATTGCTTACATTCTTGCTAAAGGTAAACTTTATTGAGGAAAAATTCCAAGCTAAGTATGTGTTCATTCAGTAGAAATATCAGTAATGTGTTTTTTAATTGAAACTTTATATTAAAACGATCATTTCAATATTTGATGTCGTATATAATAAAATATGTTTTGCCATAAAACTTTCTAATATAAAATATCATTATAATAAAGATTTATAATACAATATGTTGATTAGTGTGCAGATCTCGCTATTCTTTTTCTTTGAAATAAAAACAACAACTTCAAAAATCTGGATAACCCCCGAAGAAGATTGGCCCATCTGCTTTTCGTAAAAGAAAAGTTACATTAAAGATTTCTAAAACAAAATGATTTTATAATAATTATATATTCATATACATATATATGATATATATATTTATTGCCCCCCCCCCCCCCCCCCCCCCCCCCCCACCCCCTTTAAAATTCCTTAATATCTCATAATGTATTGTATTTTTTCAGAATTTATATAAAAAAAGGTATTGCGAGATTCGCGCTATTTATCATGATTTTTAAAGATCTCTTATTTATACAAGAATCCTGTTGTAACGGGTGTTCTGACAAAATCTAATACAGTTTAACGGGGACATATCCGTTCAAAAAATAATTAAATAATGACAAATTAATAGTTCATTTTATAGAATAACAACTAGTTAATAATATATATGAACTTCTATTTTTAGCTTGAATGAAGCCTCGTTGTCGAACAGCGCGTTGCTTCCTCTTTGTATTAATTGTTAGCCTTTGTACAATGGCATCATCCACTTTGCGCAATCACTACTGACTGGTTGATTAGCTGATCGGTGTTCTTAGTTTTCCACCATGTTCAGTATGTTCTAGTAGTTTCTACCACTTTCAAGGTGTGACCATAATTGTTCATTGGCACGAATTTCTGGGTCGTTGCTGAATTTTCATTCTCGCCTCAAAAGTGATGTATTCAGCCTCAAAAGGTTTATTGGCGATCTTGGCATAATGAATGCTAGCTTGTTCTGGCCAGATTGATGTATGAAATCAATCCAGTCCTAAGAGAGAAACCTTCTCCGATATCAGCCGATATTGTTCGGCATTAACTTGTGAATGAGTGGACGGTTGAGTTCACATGGACTGATTGCAATCCACACGAGGTTTTTTTTCGATATTTTTCCTGGATGAATCTGACGTCAACATTAGTAGAGGAACGGTTATATGTGTAGTGGCCACGACTTTAGTTGTCCCGGCAGTGGGAAAGGGTGAAACATCGTCCAGAATGAAGTCCTGATCTGGCTAATTACGCATCAATCGTCCACGCTTCGTTTTGGGTGAAGCCATCTGGCTTTCATCTCGCGTTGGAATCACTGGCTTTCCTTTATATTTCAATCCTGAATTCTTTCTTAATGTCTCGTGAAATGTCCAATTGAAGCATTTATGATGGAAATTCCTTCTTTGTTCATGAACTTTGTTTCAGTCAATGTTCATGAAAAAATAAAGAATTTTCATCTTAAATGTTTCAATTGGACATTTCCGAGATATTACGAAAGAAGTTGGGATTGAAATATAAAGGAAATCCAGAGCGATTCCAACTATATATATCACTTTAAACCTATTTAAGATTCTGTATTTTATACTTCGGTGGACTACTTGCGCCAAAAAAATAGCGTACTGTTTATGCTTTTCAGAACCCAAATTATATTCCTAAAAATTTGACCCACGTGTACTCAGAACCTCTTGTTCGAAAGTATTTTCTCCCATAATAATTCAAACACACACACAATTTGCTTCAGCTTTTCCCGCTCTTTAACAAGATATCGACCTAATTTCTCGCGGATTTAGAATGCCGAGACAACAGAAGAACAAATCCGTCGTCAGAATTTTCCTGAACCTCCGTTAAACGTCATTTTAATTATCAGGCACGACAAAATTCCGAAATCAAAAGTGAAATATTTAAAAGCTACGAAGTTTAAGAATTCTTTCATCACCAAATGTCAACTTCACGTTTTGAAATTGATTCTTACACCTAGGTGTATAAATCATTCTTTTTTCGATCAATCATGGAATTGTACAAAAGTCTGTAGCAACCAGGAATACATTTTCATGAAAATGGAGGCGCGGGGGAGAATTAATACCACATTTATAATGAAGATTATTCTCTGCTTTTACACTTTGACAATTTTCCGGCAAAAGATTCATCATATAACTTTTGATTTATAATAGAGATTCTGAAATTGTACTAAAGTTTGTGGCAACCAGGATTCAGGCTTTTACACTTTGACAATTCGTAGTACTTCTAGGTCTCCGTGTTGAAGAACATGTTACCCTGAAAGCTCGAGAAATAAAAGAATTGTAAAAAGAAACCAAGCCCTAGATTCCTTATTGAAATTGTCAATAAACATTTATATTTTATATATATATAATTCATTATTTCATTTTTATTTATCATTTTAATGTATAATTCATTATTTTCAATATTGAGTCGATAATACTGAAAGATTATTTTAAAGGTTTGAAAAAGAAGGAGCGGGGAGAGAAGAAGCATAGGTCTGATGGGGGGGCAACAGTATATTGCGTCTCGGGCACATAGAACCCTCGGGATACAGGTTTGTCAAAGTCCGCGGATTTGTCGCCTCTGCGGATAGTCAAGGAAGGAATCCCTTGCGGAGGAAGAACTGTATGACAAATAAAGATAAACAAATATTTCTATAGCTTACTTGACTTAATTTAACTGTGGCGCCTTTAAGATTTTAAGGACTAAAACTCTCCCTTTGTTTTATTCAAACAATATTAAAAATTATGATGCACTAGCGCGTCATCTGTTATGAAAATTCGAAACTATTATAGACGCGTAAGATTCTTTTTGAAAATAAACAATTTCTACTGCCCTTACTGCAATGGAAAAATTGATGGGAAGGCCTGGCTCAACAGTGGTGAATTAAAAACGTGAAAAATAGCACAAATGTGAAATTGTACTGGGTAATCGGAGTAAATATCAACTATTCGTTGATTTTTTAATTATTCCATAATTAGCCAGAATTTCAAGAATGGGTATTTGGCCAATTCTGGAATAATTAAAAATCAACGAATAGTTGATATTTATTCCGATAGATGGCGCTAGCCATTAGCAACTTTTAGTTGCACGATAAGAAGATTCCTTTTTTTTTTCGTAATATTGAAAATGTATTATATTATTTTATATAAAGTTAGATGAATATCTAATTGTATTTTGTTAGTAGTCATTTTTGTGGGCGTGCTTTTTATCTCTCTATTTGACCACTGTGTAATTGAATTTGTGAATTTATTGTATTTATATCGTATGTGGGTGGGTCCTAGTTTGATACGTTTCAGAAATATGTTTTACCATAACTATAAAAACTAAAAATAATCATAAATCGTAAAAATAAAATCGTATTGGCTAAATATTAAATCGATAATTATTATTATTAAACTTTTTAATTTTTGTGAAAAATAGTACCAAAGTGAAATTACACTTGAATCAGGGGGATTAAAAAAGAAAGAAGGCATCTCCTGATATTGCAACTAAATGGTACAAGCAACGTTTAGTTGTACGATCAGAAGAAAAAAAATTCTTAGTTTTTAAATTTTGTTTCAATTATGTTTATGACTGATAATGAATATTAACTTTCACATATTTAAATCATGATAAAAATATATTAAATATACAAGTATCAGAGTCATCAACAATCAATTCTGTCATCGTTTGCTTTTGTGAATGGAATAAATACCCAAATATGGCCATTTCTTATAAGCATCGGTGGTTCAGTGGTAGAATGCTCGCCTGCCACGCGGGCGGCCCGGGTTCGATTCCCGGCCGATGCATTTTTTTTTTTTTTACAATTTTTAAAACTCATTTATATTATCTTTTTATATATAAAAGTCAATGTCTGTTTCGCGACAAACTCAAAAATACTAAAACAATTGGTACCAAATTTTGCATGTCGATTTTTATAAACCTGAGGAAAAATTTCGGCTACATTTTGATTAGTATTTTGGATTTTTTTTTTTTCATTTGAAGAACTTTTTTTAACGCGGAGTAAATACGAGACGAAGTAACAACACCAGGCCAATTAAGCGACCAATAAGCGTTCTGCTTTTTTTTTTCAAGTTGCTTGCGTACTTTTTTTTAAATATCTTTTTATACGAGTGTTACTTTTTTAACACAAGTGTTGAATATTGAGAGAGAAATTTATATTACCTACTAAGTTACGGTAAGTGCACACAATGCAATAAAAAAAACTTTACAAAATTAGCGTTACTGTATGTAAATAATGGCTTTCGTTTTTTTTTAATTAATTATTTTGTTCTGGCCTTTGTGTTTTTGTTTTTTTCTCTTAAAAAAAGCGTTTAAAATGCAGTCGCAGTCATTAGCAAACACGTATGTTTGCCTAATTTCCATGTGCTCTTTTATTTTTTACATAAAAATATTTACATGCCAGTATATTGAATTAATTTTTTTTTTATAAACTTTTTTTCTTATTCTTACTGAGAAGATGGGCATCGCAGTCAAGATCCATCGCAGTTACTCACTCAACTCAGGCAATTTCAAGGGTTAATGCGCTGGGGCGGGTACCTCGGGGGTTGGGTGGAAAAGCTGCCATCTATTTAAACTATATTGATTTTGAAACAACTAATTGGATTGCAAAAAATAATTAAATCAAATACCTAAACACTAATATAATACAATTTTTTTCATCACACACTTTTTGCCTGTGGTTTACGTGTTACTTCTGTATTGCTATTCTATGGCACTTCTACTATGTATTATTGTTTCAGTATGAAGGAAATTGCACTCGGGGGAATTCTCGGGCGAAGCCGGGTCATTCTTCTAGTATCAATATATTTCCCAGATCTCTATGTATATTTTGACTTTTCCACCATATTTACTCTATTGATCTCTATTGTTGGCTTTTCCTTATATTTACTCCCAACTGTTGAGTTTTTCTAACATTTAGTCTTCATTGTGTGCTTTTTTCGAACATTTACTTTCAATTTGCTTTTTTTCTTAGATTTCACTCTTTGTTGTTGACTTTTCCTTACATTTTCTTTCAATTGTTGAATTTTCTTACAAGGTGCGCTCAATTATTGTTTTTTTCTTCAAATTTTCACTTAATTGTCAAGATCTCCCGACATTTACTATCAAATATTGACTTTTCCACACATTTTGGCAAATTATTTTTATTCCTCCCTCACACATCTGTTATCAATTTTTGGCTTCATTCGATTTCACACGTAAATGCCTAGCACTTGTATTTATTGACCCGTGTTTATCGTTAAATATACTTTAATATGTATTTGAAATGTTGTTGCAAATAATATTATAATTCATTTAAATAAATTTACAAATATTTGCAGAGTTTTTATATTTAGATATCGGGAGGCAAGCTTTCGCGTGGTTGTTGCACGCCTTTGCGGAGCCAGTAGCCTGATGAAGCGTGACCACGTGAAAGCTTTCCTCCCAATTTCTGAATAAAGAAACTCTGTAAATATTTTTTATATTTATTTGAATCAATTATACTTTAATATGAAAAATAAAATTCACTGAACTTTATATAACCCATTTCACACATTTTTATATATATATTTTGAAATAGAGTAATCCATAAATAGATCTTTAATTAAAAAGGCATATATTTGTATCAACACAAATAAATATTTTACAAATATATTCTCACAATGAGTATCTTTTTTATTTAAAAAAAACGCTAGCTTTCAAGCGTTAATCGCTCTTCAACGGGCTTTTACTATAATATCGACTTTATCCCACCAGAAATTGGCCGCAGTATCTTGTTGCGCCCCATCAGACCTATACTTCCTCTCTCCCCGCTTTTTCTTTTTCAAACCTTCCAAATTTTCTTTCAACATTATCGGCTCAATATTGAAAATAAAGAATAATAAATAAAAATTTTTGTAAATATTTCTGGTGGGATAAAGTCGATATTATAGTAAGCCCGTTGTAGAGCGATTAACGCTTGAAAGCTAGCGTTTTTTAAATAAAAAAGATACTCATTGTGAGAATATATTTGTAATTTTAAGACTTTTTTTCACAATTTTATCATGAATACAAAAAATATGTTGTAATACCTTGATAAAGGTTGGCGTTCAGCCAACTGAAATATTGGTAAAATAAATGATATTTTGATCCAATATATGCCTTTTTAATTAAACATTTTAATATATATTTGTTAATCAAGTATAATAGATATTGTTGATGTGTCGACACTCCCTATATTCAGTCTTCAGAGTTTAGCAAAACGCTGCTTATATAAATAATTCTAACGGAACCAAAGTAGCCTTTAATGTAACATTAATTAATGGCGTAATTATATCACGTAATTTGCAACGTTCATCATCATTTGACTTTTTCAAATGAAAACAAGGCTACTCCTTTTAATACTAAAATAACGATATAAAAGCTGTTTGCTAAATCAGGCCTATTTATAAAATAAGGTGTAACTTTGGGGACAAGTTGTAGTGGGGTCGGAGTCAAGGTCTTGTCATTCACAAGATTATTTTAAATACCGACACGTTATTTTTTCAAATGAAAACAAGGCTACTTCTTTTAATACTTAAATAACGATATAAAGGCTGTTTGCTAAATCAGGCCTATTTATAAAATAAGGTGTAACTTTGGGGACAAGTTGTAGTGGGGTCGGAGTCAAGGTCTTGTCATTCACAAGATTATTTTAAATACCGACACGTTATTTTTTCAAATGAAAACAAGGCTACTTCTTTTAATACTTAAATAACGATATAAAGGCTGTTTGCTAAATCAGGCCTATTTATAAAATAAGGTGTAACTTTGGGGACAAGTTGTAGTGGGGTCGGAGTCAAGGTCTTGTCATTCACAAGATTATTTTAAATACCGACACGTTATTTTTTCAAATGAAAACAAGGCTACTTCTTTTAATACTTAAATAACGATATAAAGGCTGTTTGCTAAATCAGGTTTATTTATAAAATAAGGTGTAACTTTGGGGACAAGTTGTAGTGGTTGGAGTCAAGGACGTTGTCATTCACAAGATTATTTAAAATGTCGACATGTTATTTCTTTAAATGAAAACATTAAGACGCCAATGTTTCTTTCACACATATATCAAACTTCTACTGTCCTTACTGTGATGAAAACATATTGGAAGGGCTTGACTCAACAGTAGTGAACCCTCCCAGCGGTTTCGCCAATTTAATCTTTAGAGCTCGAATACTGTATTGGATCATTCTGATTATATATGCTACACACTGAATCATATATAAGCAGAATTATCCAATACAGTATTGGAGATCTAAAGAAGCGATCTGGTAAATTAAAAATTAGTGAAACCGCTGGGAGGGTTCACCACTATGAGTTAAGCCCTTCCAATATGTTTTAATCGCAGTAAGGACAGTAGAAGTTGGATATAGGTGTGAAAGAAACATTCGTGTCTTAATGTTTTCATTTTCTGTATATAGATGGCGCGTTATTGCCCAATGTTAGTTCTTGTTTAAAGAATGAAGAAGCAACAGCACCTCCCATTAGCGACCACTCCCCTGAGGAACCATTTTTGTAAAATTCTGAATGATTTGCCCCTTTCTCTGCCGTGTTATAATCCAATTCCAATAAGATCCCCCTACCCTCAAAATTATACCGAGAGTATCACGGTTTTCAGGCTTATGAGAGGGACGTTCCATCATATAGGCTGGAGGACTCACGGCGCGCCTGGCCGAAGAAGGAGCTGTAGGCCACCGAGACCAGCGGCCCCAGGCCGAGGGCCCGACACACCACGAGTCCCTCCCTCTCGTCCCACTCGTCATCACACACGGAGCCCCAGCGGCCGGCGTGGAACACCTCCACCGAGCCCGAGATGTTGGCCGAGCCTCCCGTCAACCTGGACCGACAACAATCCTGATTCTCAGAGCAAATAGTGGCTGAGACAGCGTGTGTTTCCTGTAAATTGTTTTGTATATACATATATATCATGGACAAATTGAATCTGGAAATAATAAAGGCCATCTTTTTAAAGGTCATAATTAGCGTTAATTATTTTATAAAAGTCAAAAATCCTTACAACTAGTGAATGTGTTTAGCTTATCAGTGGTGAACCCACCCAACAGTTTCGTCAATTTAATCAACTAGGTGGCTACAATACCTGTATTTTAAATCTTCTAATATAGTCTTCATTCTATATGTAGTTAGGGGGAAATTATCAGATAATAAAAACACAGACTCTATTAACATATAGAATAATACAATACTTGGCATGATCGCATAACAAATGAAAACATCCTATTTGAAAGCAATGCAATTCGTTAATATTGTAACAAAGTATTTATTATTTTATTAGCAGAGTATTATTTTTATGTTTATATTTTGCTATACTCTGTACACTTCCCTCTTTTGTTTATCTTTTGTTTATCACTCATAGTTTGTTCTTGCCTGAAATAAATTGTTGTCTCATCCCGAAGTTGGTTTTCCCTAATTTTCCACGTGGCAAAATGAAGATCGACAAACTACAACGAAAATGGATAGCTAGGACACTTTCTGAGACATCCTTCTTCAACAGGTTGGCCTGTCCTGTGGACGGAGTTGGGATAATAGGTAGACGAACAGTCCAATACTGGCAACCAATTCTTTTATCTCAACAGCCCAACAGTTTTCTACAGTACTGGGCAGGATAGAGAAAGTTGGAAGAACTGTCATCATGCCAACTAGAGGTCTCTAGAGTTTTATAGTTTTTATTTTTCTATTTCACACAAATTTGGAGAAAAAAAATTGATATTTATGTCCTTATATCCACAAAAATATAATCTTATATATACTGAGAATATATATATATATATATATATATATATATATTGCGTATGATATTGTTTTTTACAGCACAATACAACAATGTTGGCAAGTTTCTCTAGAGTGGAATGTCGAGGTGACGAATCCACTCCAGGGCCTCCTCTGTGCACCGGTGGATATCCCCAAGTGTTCCCTGGAAGAATCTTCGAGGACAGTCCCTTAGGATATGGTGCATTGTTTGTATTTGCTTATTTAGTAGGTAGTTGCATCTACCAGTAGAGGTCCTGATTCTATTGAGGGTTGACCAGGTCCTCCTAGGTAGGTTGTAGCCGGGAGGTTTGGTGTTAGGGTCACTGAGAATATATAAAAAGGTAATGAGAGAATTTTCAATGAGAATACCGATCTTCATATTATTTATCATTGTTTTTGTAATTACTTCAATTACTGTATATATTTACATACTATTTAATAACTTTAAAATATAATATTTAGTTTTAAATTGTTCTCATTTATTCTCTATGCAATAAAAAATAAAAGGAACGCGTTTGCCTTCTTGTAACGAAAAACAAAAATGGTGCATATGATTGTTTAAGCCTATAAAAATGGACATATAAATTGTATAATTTTATAGAAATTAGAGTAGAATTTGTATATATTAAATTACTAAAAATGACTTAATTATCATACATATAATTAACTTTTGATTAATAAAAAATGATATTTAATGGAGGTTTCGAAACTATTATAGACGCATATTATTCTTTTTTAAAATTAAACAATTTTCTACTGACCTTACTGCAATGAAAAATTAATGGGAGGGCCTGGTTCATCAGTTTTGAACCCTCCCAGTGGTTTCGCCAGTTTAATCTACCATACCGCTGTTATATGGCATTTTTCGGTTTTCCTTTTATACCGATACTGACACACACACACACGCTAATATGTAAATATATTAATAATCGCCTAATATATATATATAAATAAAAAAATATATTCCTTTAATGCGCGTATGTAAACTGTCAAGGTAAAATCTACCATTTTGTTTTAGGTCCGTTGATGACCTTTTAATCAAAAGCTTGACAGTTCACAATAAAAAGAAGCATATCGTTTTTATAATCTGTTTTTAGATCTTTTGATTCCTATTTTGTATCGAAATAAGTGGGTTATGTTTTTCTGTGAAAAATGGACACTTCGGCCAGTTAGAGTTTGTTTGGTTAAAAATTGTATGTTTTCTTATTTGTTATTTGTTGTAGAAATTGTTGGTCATTGTTTTGCATAATTCTTTATTTTATTTTTAATCTGTACATATTTATTTGATTCGGTAACACTGTGTTGTATATATATTTTGTGTTGCTTAGTTATTTCGGTTTTTTAATTCAGTCTAGTCAGTCAGTCTAGTTAAAATCATTCATAAATTCATTCGTGTAGCCTACTCAAAGAGATAAATTAAATTCATAGGTTCCTGATCGATTTGTGTGGAGTTTCATTTTATTCAAGTTAATCTATTCAAGTTATTCATCGCTGCACCGTAGCGCATAGGATTTGAGCTCGGTGGTAAACGCGAACAACATTTTGGTGCCCCGTGTGAGGAACTCTACAATTCGACAGGAAATATTCTAGTCAAAAAATCTACGGCTCTGCGAGGAAGCTACATTTCAAAAAATAAATCTTTAAATTTACAGAAGAATCAAAAGTTCACTTGAAGTAAGCCAGCGCCCATTTAGAATTCAATTCCTGATAAATTCCTTCAAAGGCTAAGTCAACCCATCCCTTCTGAGTCATCCCAACCGCCATCTACAGTTTCTTCATTTTAAGTCTTAAGGTAGGATCAATCTGTTTATTTTGTAATAATATTCTTTTTAATGTGGAGACAGAAATAGCTATTTTTGAAAAGTATTTGGTTGAAATAGATTTATTAAAGGAAGATGTAGAATCTCAATTGTTGACCGGTGATTTGCATGTATTGAATCAGACAAAGGAAAATTTACGAACTTTAAAGTTGAATCTCAATAGTCAGGTTTTAAAATTAGCAAAATATAAAAGCTTGAATTTTGCGGATAAATTTAAAATAACTTATAATGCAGAAAAAATAATTGATAGTATGCTGGTCAGCATTAATAGATTAATTGATGGTATTAAACAGAAGCCATTGCAAAGTCCTGCGGGAAAGGATGCTCGGGCCAAACTTCTTCAATGCCACCACGGGCGTCTAGTGCCTCTACGAATTCAGTAACCGATCATCAGAAAGTTATCAAACTTCAGACTACTTCTACGTCTCTATCGAAAAGCCCGGAAGAGTCCATGAAAAATGAAATTGAAGGCGTGGAAAAGGAGGATTCTGTAAAAACTGCTAGAGCTACGGATGTGAAGCCTACTCTAGCTAAAGCTAGAATGCTAAAGGAAGCTTGTTCAGGTCCCTCTATAATGGATATTGAATATGAGGGCAAAAAAGGTGCTGTGAATGCTATCAAAGAAAAGAAGGAATTGAACGCGGCAGTTGAAGGCGGTGAAGGGAAGGAAACAGAAGCGGCAGTTAAATGCAATGAAGTGAAGGATTCTGAAACTGCAGTTGATAGCTATGTAGGTGTGAAGGAAGCTGAGGCTAAAGGCAAAGCAAAGGAAGCGGAAGCAAAACCTGATAAAGTGAATTCTAAAGACGGGGATAAAGGAGATGAAGTAAAAGAATCTGATGCTGAGGCTAAAGGTCAAAAAGCAGATGAAGGCGAAGGAGTCAAGTATTCTGAAGCTGAGCCTAAGGGCGAAGGAGTCAAGTATTCTGAAGCGGAGTCTAAGGGCGAAGGAGTCAAGTGTTCTGAAGTTGAGCCTAAGGGCGAAGGAGTCAAGTATTCTAAAGCTGAGCCTAAGGGCGACGGAGTCAGGTATTCTGAAGCGGAGTCTAAGGGCGACGGAGTGAAAGATTCTGAGACTGCACATAAAGGTAATGAATCGGTGAACAATTCAGAAGCGAAAACTAAAAAACAAATAAAGTTGAAGATACTGTGGAAGAAGCACAAGTTTTGATTCGACAGATCATTGCTTTGTTAGCTGAAAGAGGGTTTCCCATTGGGAAATGGGTTTCTAACAGTCCAAAAATTCTTGAATTCTTACCTAGAGATCGGAAGGGCATCGGTCAATCCTTTGATTTCAGGGATCTCCCGTCAGTTGAATTGTTGGACATTTTGTGGGATCCGAGCTTGGACTCATTTGCCATCAGAGGGAGGCCCCCTGATGTTCAGGTTAATTCTGGGCGGTCGCTTCTATCATTGATTGCAAGAATCTACGATCCTTTGGGCTGGATGTATCCTTTGGTTATCATTTTTAAAATCATGCTGCAAAAACTCTGGGCCAAGGGATGCAACTGGGATGAGAGATTACCAGAGTGTATTCAATGGCAATGGACAGTTATTGGGGAAGATATTAATCAATTGAACACAATTTCAATCCCGAGGTACATTCTTTGCCGAAATTCTGTGATCACTCTAGAATTCCATGGATATTGTGATTCTTCGCAAAAGGCCTATGCAGCAGTTATTCATGTAAAGTCTTGTAAGAATGATGGATCGGTTAAAATATCTTTAATTGCATCTAAAACAAAAATTGCTTCAATCAAGTTCTTTTCTTTGCCCCGCTTAGAGCTGTGTTCAGCTTTGCTGTTAGCAAATTTATTTGTTGCGGTGAAAGAGTCATGGAGTTTGCATTTTGATCAAATTTTCTTGTGGAGCGACTCCACCATTGCTCTTAGTTGGATAAAATCAGAATCTAAAAGATGGAAGACTTTTTTGCTAATAGGGTTTCAGCTATTCAGAGAAAGACACCACCCCATTCATGGTTCCATGTACCAGGTTCGGAAAACCCTGCAGACTTGGTAACAAGAGAACTAACTCCTGCACAATTGGTTGATAACCAGTTATGGTGGCAGAGACCACATTGGTTGCAGGACCCATCGATTGATTCTTACGTTGATTTGCATCCCTCAGATGAACTCTCTCCGGAAACATTGATTGAGGAGAGGTCGACAATCTTGGTCTATCACTCTATAATGGACCTATGCCCGAATTACTTCTGAAAATACTCATCTTGGATAAGAACAGTTGATATAATGACATTTTTGTTTGAGATTCATTTCAAATTGTAAATCAACTAATAAATCGTTAAATCGATTCCTATCGGCCTCAGAAATTTCATAATGCAACGGTTAAAATCATTATATTGGTTTAAAATCAAGAATTTTACTCAGGATATTGGGTGGCTTCGAAGTAGGGGCTCTGTGTCGGGAAAGAGCAATCTCAGGTCTCTAAATCCTTTCTTTGATGCTGATGGATTTCTTAGAGTTGGAGGAGGACTTCAACATTCAAATTTTTACTATGGTCAAAAACATTCAATAATCCTTCCAGAAAGACATCATTGTATAGATTTGATTTTCGAACATTATCATAGTCACTCTCTACTTAAAACTGTTCAATCTTTAAGTTTTTCAGCTTCAGAGAGTAAATATGTCCCATGAGGGCAATCCTAGATTGAATCCTTCCTTAGATAATCCACAAGAAACTGATGATGAGGAAGAATCGAGTCTCTCTGAAGATGTGACAGATCCTTTAGAGAGTAAATCAATTCTTGATGAGAATTATTCTGATGAGGAAAGTTCCCTTGATGAAGATCTGAATACATCTGAAGAACGTGAAGGTGAATCTGATGCACCGGTTACTTATAAATCAAAGCCACCAATCCTTGAAAAGCCAAATCAGCCTCATGAGCCAAATAAATCCATGCCTTCTGGGTCAATTCAATCACTTACTACTAAGAAAAAAGTCACAAATTTATCCTAAACGACAAGTTCAACTTATGTCAAATGAACCATCCATTCCTAATCAAGGTATACCCACTACTGAGAAAAGAACCTTGCTCATTCCAGAGAAAGGAAGTTCGCCAATTCCTAAGCCAAGAACTTCGCTCACTCATAGTCAAGGAGCTTCGTCCACTCCTAAGCACGGAACTTCGCAGACTCTTGGAAAGCATGCAATAGCTCCTCTGCCATTCAAAGAGTGAATTTTATTCTTGTTGGACTTGGCTGTCCAACGGGGGGGGGGAGTATGTTTGGTTAAAAATTGTATGTTTTCTTATTTGTCATTTGTTGTAGAAATTGTTGGTCATTGTTTTGCATAGTTCTTTATTTTATTTTTAATCTGTACATATTTATTTGATTCGGTAACACTGTGTTGTATATATATTTTGTGTTGCTTAGTTATTTCGGGTTTTTAAGTCAGTCTAGTCAGTCAGTCTAGTTAAAATCATTCATAAATTCATTCGTGTAGCCTACTCAAAGAGATAAATTAAATTCATAGGTTCCTGATCGATTTGTGTGGAGTTTCATTTTATTCAAGTTAATCTATTCAAGTTATTCATCGCTGCACCGTAGCGCATAGGATTTGAGCTCGGTGGTAAACGCGAACAACAGAGTTTTTTATTTTTCAACGTTTCGACAAAAATCTTTTGTCTTCGTCAGGAGAAATAAATAAAAATAAAGCATTTGGCAAGGCGACAAAAATTATAGGAATATAGAGTTTCGATACATCATCCAAGATGTAGGAAGAACGCCACAAAGAGTTTACCCGGGTGGACCGTGTTACGCCTCACACAAGGAATCTACCAAATAATTGTGTCCAGGATCCAATTATTGAAAGTTTCACCGTCCATTTAACGACCCCTGTACAAGAGGACGGCTAACAAGGGCTGTAAAAATAAATCTGTAGGGTGATAAAAACCAGGCGGACAACTGCCCCATTTTGTGGAACACCAAAAAACTCTGACACGGAAACAGTCGCGAAAAAGAATGATGAAACGATGATGACATCATATCCGCGAAGTAAATAGAACCCGTCTTTAAGATCTAGCTCGATTGTTGCAGAACTTGGGTCATGTTAACGGAGTTTCTTTTTGATAACATTGTATGTTTTACAGAAATATCTATCAAAAATTTGTAAGTACCTACCTTCCATGAACTTCAGATGTAAAACCTGCGATTAAAGTTTAACATAGTTTTCTATTCTTCTCTTGAAAACAATGTCTATGATTTTTATTTAGCTAGGTACATGGCTAAATAATATTATGAATGTGTGTGCATTAAAACATATTTTTCTATAGTATGCTCACCAAATATATATATCTCTACCGTTAAAACAGTCTTTGACTTTGTGAGGTTCTTTGTTTGATGACACCAGCTTTTTTTATTTGTTAAAAATCTCTACCTGTAAATATCAAGCCTGTCACTCCTCAGCACAAAAGTTGCCTCTTGATTTCACACTTCTCTTTAATTTTCAAATCTAGAGTAGGTTCTGGTCTCCAGCAGCTCCATGAATTCTTCATTGCCTCATATCCAGTCGATTAGTCCAATTCACACTTTCTTCTTAATCCACATTATTTCCATTCATTTTACCCATCATAAATTTCTTCATCAATACATTTCCTCTTAATTTGAATCTTAATACTGTCTTTTTCTGATGGCCTTCAACAGACCTTGTCCCTCTCCTAAAATTTGATTATAAAATATTGAAATATTTTTCAAAAATATAATGGGTGTTAAAAGGATCTTTTCTCTAATGATTCACATAACGTATAAATTCAGTATTAAGTACTCTAGCCTATAGTCATCACAATAGGTCAAACACCATGTTAGAGGTAAAAACGTGGCCAAATGAGGTTACTAAGCAAGTAGAATCAACAATACGACAGTTGTAGTGAGTTTGTGGATTAAATGGTCAAAACCGCTAGAAGAACTGACCCCTGATAATCCAGGACTCTCACAATATCTCCCCAGAGGAAGATATAATCTTCTTCTTCTTTCTTATCTCCACACTCAATCATATTAGGGTATCAAGTTGTGACCCTTGATGGTGTCTATTTGACAACCATCATGATTGGGTGAAGTAGAATGCGTCTGCCTTTGTCATTGAGACTGGGAGCACTACTCAGTGGCAGGCCGACTTAGCTCCAAAAGAAATGGCCGCCTCTGACATGAGGAACAGATGCCATGTGCAGCCGCTCCTAACATGGAGTACAAACGCTGCTCATCCTGTATCCCTGGATCAGGAGCCCTTACAGGGTACTATCAGCCGGGCCAGCTGAACCCAGGTTTTTTAGTGAGCTTGTTACTGCTCCCCCTCCTCCTTTTTTATCCGGGCTTGGGACCGGATTTAATTTAATATGAAGCAAATGATTAATACGATTTTATATGTTTGACTAAATATTTTACCTCTTCACTCAATATAAGATGCTCGTACATCGCCGCTTTTATTTTACTCATATATCTAATTAAAAGAAACCTTTCGCCTTATGATTTCGCGCTTTTTATGAATTTGTTCCAGGCGATTATGTTACTCAAGATATGAATATAATTGTTCAATGGCGGCAGCTTTACTATTTATTTTCTCTTTTTTTTTAAGGTTTTATATAAAAAAAAGAGTGTGTTTGTGAATTAATTATTACATATACGATAAGAATTTCCACTGAAAATATAGTTTAATCTTTTGTTTTAAGTCAGCGTTCGCGTCACTTGCAGCCCACCAAGACTCGGGTTCAAACTGGCAATAATTTTAATACACTTTCTCCCACACCGAGCGCTTTCTCGACTATTACATTGCTTCAATTACGACAGAAAGTCTAAATGATCAAACGAAGGCTTGGCAGGTTATAAATACAATTTTTTTAACATGTCGTTATATAATATGGCGTGGCGCGTTATGTGGCGCTGAATTTGTTGTTGACATAAATATGTTTTAATACCATGAAAAAGGTTGTAGTTCAGCCAACTGAAATATTTGTAAATAAATTATTCATTTTTAATCTAATATGCCTTTTTAATTGAATATTTAGATATGTGGTATGCTTAGAAAGTAAGCGGTTGCAACACATTTGCACACCATGATAATCCATTAGTTGCGTTTAACTATATACACTCGTTATTTTATACTACAAAAATTCAAATTTGCTCTTGTGTGAGAAAGATAAGAATGTAATAATGTGTAAATGTTCCCCTAACATATATGCGCGATTAAGAACTATCCTAACCAAATTGAAATGATCCTCCCTGATGAGAAACACAAACATTGAAACCTTCTGTGGGCGACCCTTTCCTTAGATACCGCTTTGGTATGTTAATTTATCCTTTACAATTTAACTAAGTCCCTAAGCAATCTAGGGCCAGGTCTCTTTTAACCACTCTTTATATCTCTAGCTTTTGGACCAATATGTCCTTCAACAGGAAACCTAGAAGTACCACTTCCAGCCAACTATACACTCAATAATACACTACAATAATTGGCTGGAAGTGGTACTTCTTGGTCTTCTGTTGAAGGACATATTGGCCTGAAGCTGGAGAAATAAAAAGTGGTTAAAAGAGACCTGACCCTGTATTGCTTATTGATTCAGTCAAATTGTAAAGGCAGGAATGAATATGTATAACTTATCCTTATATCTGATACAACCTCTATTGAACGACAAGAATAGACCAGGATTATCTATATTGTTGGACGGTCTCTCTAGGGAGATTGGTCCTACGGGAAACTAGTAATCCTTTTGACAAAAAATGAATGGTTTTGAGAAATTGTCATATCTTAGTTTGTCTTGTAAGTTTCTACTTCAGTAGTAGCAGTCCTGAGCATGTATCAGAGGAATGGGCTAGAATACCGCCCGCGCGCCGAGCCGCTGAGAGCCCTGAAAGGAATCCTATGTCAAGGATAACAAGAGCGTTGAGTGCTCGAAATGTTTTTGGTCTCGAGTGCAGACTTCCTCTTTTTTTATTCTGAAATATACAACTCGAGGGTGAGCTTGAACTCTAAATATACCTTTCTTTCTAAATTTAGAAAACGAGAGACTAATTTTAAGATTTGTTCCTACCACATTTTAATAAATACTTATACAAAAAGTGTTGTGTCAAATATTGATTTATTAAGGTATATATGTATATTGTTAATATGTATATTGTTTTTTTAAGGTATATATGTATATTGTAAAATGCGAACATAGAAGGTAAAATTACGAAGCACTAACATTTAAAAATGATTGTAGAAGCACGTTCTGTCATATCCAAAGAATAGTAAATACCATTACTGTAGGTTGAATTTTAATTAATTCAAGTTAAGACTTCCAAATTAAGATTTAAAAAACTTTCCACCTTATTTTTTCAGGGCGACAGTGGGTCGCTAAAACGCCAAAGGACAATAAACGTTAATCAAAAGGTTGAGAATGCCTTGAATTAATTTCCTAAGAAATTAAACAAGAGTAGTCGAATACTAAAACCCGAAGTCAGAGAAACATAAAACAATAAATAGCATGCTTGTGAATATAACATTTTACATTATGGTATTAATACTAAATAAATATTATGTAGTTAAATATTGTATTCAGTGTTATTTATATAAGACATAATTGTGCAGTGGACATTGACATTGGATATTGTTGTACCGAATTATTTCTTTCTACATGAGTCACATTTGATGCAGAACTAGTAGTAAATCTTTATCCATCATGCTTGCCATATCCTATATGTTCAGTTTAGGATGGAGAGATATAAAGACAAAAGGTTCTTGTTTGCAGGAGAAATATTTGGCAGGATAACTGTGTTTGGATATCGTTTACATAGTCATCGATGGAAGATAAAAATTAAACAGTAGAATAGTGGCTGATTATCGTCTATAACGATATTGATGTAGGCTAGGGATTTTCAGAAAAAGGTTCTTGATGCAGGGTAGTGCTAGGCCGAGGAACCTGGTTGCTGGAATCCTCTTAACAAGTTCTTGACGCAGGGGATTGGATAGAGGTATAACTAAACATACTCTGAATATCATTTGTTGGTTGGAAGTTGCTTCAGAAAAAACACAGCCACATCAACCTATGGTTTATTTCAACTCCCGACGCTTGAGTGACTTCCTGGCATTCTCTTCAGGAAATCACTGAAACGTCGGGAGTTGAAATAAACTATTGGTTGATGTGGCTGTGTTGTTTTCTCTAAACATACTCTATTCGTACTTTACCGAGTTAATTTTATTGAATCGATAATAAACAGGCTTTCATTAATTAGAGTCATGAAAACAAGATATAAGGAAATTGTCTTCAGAGGCCTTTGATAATACATAAAAGATAGCTAGAGAGTTTCTTCGGAATCATTTTTGAAAAATGAAATGGCAGCGAGTGATTGTTAACTAATCATTCTTGGCGAGGGTTATTGTCTGTAGAAGCATTCAGATAAAGCAAAATGGGCAGCGAATTATTGCCTGCAGCATCAATATGGCAAAAGAAAAAGCACATTACAACTGCTGTGATAGAGATGCATGGGGACATCATGGGGAGGCTCTTCATTGGACACGACAACAACAACAAAAAGCACATAGAGTGATTATAAAATCATTCTGGGAAAACAGAAAGCGTAGCAAGGTGTAGTTATTCTGACAGAATGCAGCAGTATTGTGGAGTCAGGGCAGTACCTGAGGTCGCCCTCTCGCTGGGCCGCCGCGACCAGCGCCAGAGTGATCAGTCCACCGAGGATCTGCATGGCCACCACCATCCAGCTGGTATAAACAACGGCGCGGCCTTCTGCCTTTTTGTCCGGTCACATGGCAGCGAGTGGGTGGGTGGCTTGTAGCGCTCTCCACTGTCCTCAGTCTGTTATTGATTCAACGTGTGCTGGATGGCTGGCTGGATGTTTCAAGAACATACTGTATTTATAACCCTTTGTAAAAGAAACAGAGAAAATCGAGGAAATCTACATCATAAACTAATTGAACTACATTAACTAATTACAATAATGACAAAGTATTTAGGACAAGGCACGCGAAGTTCTTATTGGCTCTATATCTTATTTAGTATTAGCGAATTATTATATTGTTTATGTACGTTTTACTTATTATATATGTATTTCAGTACGTGAATTTTATAAACTCACTATATTATATATATATGAGCCAAGCCCTCTCATTCAATAGCTCATATCATTGCAGTAAGGTCTGTAGAGATAATATTTGATGATATTTAAAAGAAACGCATTGCCAGTAAATTTATTTGTGTAAAATTTTAACGATAGATGGCAATTAAATTTAATTTACTAATATATATATATATAGTATAGGGTTTCGCGGCAAAAAAAAACCTGTGTATTTTAAAGTTAACATTTCTGTTATAACAACAACAAAATATATCATTTTAAAGGGTATCAACTACTTAAATACCACATTAGTATATTTAGCTACTCCCATATAATATTGAACTTCTGTATGTGGAAGAAGCAAAGATTAATCTTTAGAATTAAGTTACTCGAGAAATATTTTGAGAACAACTGTTGGTTCGGAGAAAAACAGCCACTTCAACCAATAGTTTGTTTCAGTTACTTCCTGCCACTCTCTACAGGGGCATGTTTGTGATTGAATCAATCTAAAGTAATACTGCTTCGATACAAAGATAGTCAGGCTCAATCTGACAAATGGTTTTAGGCATGATAACCCTGACATCCACAGTCAAAAACACGAATTCGATTTACCCACCAGCTCATCTAACTCAAGTAGTCTTCTTCTTTCTTATCTCCACTAAATCATATTAGGGTATCAAGTTGTGATCCTTGATGGTGTTTTACAACCATCATGACTGGGTGAAGTAGAATGCACCTGCCTTTGTCATTAAGACTGGGAGCACTACTCAGTGGCAGGCCGACTTAGCTCCAAAAGAAATGGCCGCCACTGACATGAGGAACAGACGCCATGTGCAGCTGCTCCTAAAATGGAGTACAAACGCTGCTCATCCTGTATCCCTGGATTAGGAGCCCTTACAGGGTACTATCAGCCGAGCCAGCTGAACCCAGGTTTTTTAGCGAGCTTGTTACTGCTCCCCCTCCTCCTTTTTCATCCGGGCTTGGGACCGGCAAAGGCGGAGTTACTCAAGTAACTCAAGTTTCTCAATTATAAAAAAAAAATAAATCACTAGCTGATTTAAACTTATCTCAGGAAATACTGACTAGATCAAAAATGAACACAGTCAACCTGCCATGGAAATCTTGATAGTACTGTGTGTCTTGAAAATTCGGAACTATTATAGACGTGTATGATTCTTTTAAAAATTAAACAATTTCTACTGCGCTTACTGCAATGGAAAAATTAATGGGAGGGCCTGGCAAATCATTTTTCATAATTTTTCTATTGCAGTAAGGGCAGTAGAAATTGTTTAATTTTTAAAAAGAATCATACGCGTTTATAATAGTTTCGAATTTTCATAACAGATGACGCGCTAATGCATCATAATATAACTGTGTCTCCATGGCTCTATGTGTCACCAGATCGGGCCAACAACTGTCTGAAGTCAATCGACCAAGCTCAGGATATTTGTCTCCGACGTTTCCTAAACCTACCTAACTTTACACGAGGTTTTATACTGAAAACGGAATAAGCAAGAATGTCTCTGGAGTTATTAAATTAACTTTAAAATATTTTTGGCTCCGAATTTAAAAAAATAGATAATTCTATGAATTTATAATACAATATATTGCGGCTTATGTTGTAGAACGACGTTTGGCAAGTTTTACCGCAAATGTTTCTTTTGAACGAAAAATCGTAATTTATTTTAAGGAGAAATAACGACTATTTCTATCCTTAGGGATGAAGTATGGAAGGATGAATTGTGAAGAGTAATGATGAACTATATTACCGTATATTTGTTTGCCTCACTTTTTCCCCGATTAAGAAAAGAGCCGGAATAGTCTTTACTCACGTGTCTTGCTGAGGTTTAAGGCTCTAGGTGGTTTTCATTCTTTAAAATAGAGATTCCTAACATAATACAAATATCAATAGAGAAGAGTGAGCGAACTATTCAGAAATATCAGCTAAGCAAAGTGAACTCTTCTCACTATTAAAATTAAAATAAGACCCGTCTCTCCTTCCTCACCATCCAGGGATGAGTTTATTTAGAGATTTTATCTGTTACCTTTAACTTTCTCTGGCTTAAAATCTCTTTTTTTCACAGTGGAAAATTATCAATTTAATAATAAAATAAACTTTTCTCAAATATGAGAAATTAGAGATTTACTTTTATAAAAATAAAACAAACTTTTACTCTGTTCGAAATGATATTCCTCGATTCGGTATACCTAGTGAGAGCCCTACTAGCACTCTAGGATGTAGAGTTTTTCTCTTTGTAGATTTCTGTCTTTATAAACTGTGGCTAGTGTTTGACAATCCTTTTATAATGATAGTGCCTCTGGTTTACCGTAGATTTTCGGAGAGGATTCTCTTTTAGTGGACATTGGGTTCAGAGAAAATTACTTCGTAGAATTCTCGAAGTCTTTTGTTTATAGCGTTTTATTCTCTTGGTGTATACGAGATATTCCATGAACAGCCTCTGCTGTTTATTGGATATGTTAGAGTAATGGGTTTTTGGTTCGGAAAATATGGAGTATCCTGTTCCTTTATGTAATGGAATATTAACGAATTGTCTTCATGGCTTTTAATGTTTGCGTTTATGTTTGGATATTTTTATATTTACAACTCTTCCAGTCTCGTCTACATAGTTGGTCTTGCATTCTCTGCATTCAGTAGAGTAGATGGCATTCTTTCTAATGTAACCATTATAAACATCTTTAACACACTTATTAATGACTGAAGACCTCTTGCTCTCTATTCTTCTATTTCAAATGAAAAGTATCTTTGCACAAAAAGGATACTCTGGGTATTTCCCGCCCAAAATCGCTCAAAATACTGGAAGAAGAGCTCTTGCTTAAAATGCGTTATGCGGAGATTAAATTCAAGATGAGATATCCCATTATATTCTTTATTGTTCCAGATTTCAGGGAGAAATACAAAAATAGCAGCCTCTCACAGTAACATGTCAAATATTTACAAGCTTCTTTCTGTCAGATGTATAGAGCTAATTATTGATATTTTCTACCTTTGTTTTCTTTCATTAACTCCAGGTTGAGTCTCTGTAAGACAAAATGTCCTAATAAAAGGCTTCTATCGTTTTCGTTGTAAATTCAGCACTCCAATAATATATCGTTATCGCACAGTGTCGAGTCTTGGTAACCATCGCTAGTTTCTGTAAATAAGCCTCATACATTTTTCACAAGCAATGCTGAATGAGATTGATGAGCTGATTAATTTTGTCGCCACAGAAGCGATGTTTTCAGGTTCAAAGTGTTGAGCGTCGATCTTGACGTAAAGGGCGTTAGCTTTGTCTGACCAGAATACGTCCGTCCCTACCATTCCTGTAGTTCTGATTGATGTACGCACTAAGTCTGGCCTTGTGGTCTAGATAACCGTTCAGTATTGATGGTGTACCCTTACTTGCGGATAAATGGATGAACATCATATACTCCTGTAGAAGGGTTAGCTAAACCCGAAAGCTTGCGAATAAAATATATACAACAACAACAACAAAAAAGCCTTTATTTAGGGTCACTGACCCTATACAGGATTCACCAGAGGTATGCATAAGAACAAAGC
>CP092867.1:122778059-122822753 GCA_030710605.1 Cordylochernes scorpioides
TTGTGAAAGGAAGCTTCTGGGATTCATTTGTTATGCTTGGATCCACCGTCGCCTGTTCATTTGAATCGCTGGAAGGAGGTGTCTGCGACGACTGTGGCGGTGGAGGAAGGGATTTAAAACTACTGGTGTTGGCGCAGCTGCTGGTGAGACTTGGGAGGAAGAGACAAGCGGCTTGTTTCAGGCATTTTGGCGCGCAAACAGGCGGCCCGCTTAGGGAAAAGTAACTTGTCTTCTGTCATGCCAGTCTTTTGTGGACAGTTGGCCAGCTTGTGTCCTTGTCTATGGCAGAGGGAACAGCGGATCCCGTAGCTCACGTATACTGGCCGTGATGACTCCCTTGGTCTTGATTTCCAGCCGGGCAGGAATCTGGGTGAGTCTAACTCCGTCGTGCAGGAGTAATGAAGGCTTCTTGATGAGCGTCAGCCCAGCAGGAATTGCCCCGCTCCATCATTTGCTGGACGATGGAGATCACTCGACCGTAGGGCTTGAGCGCCACGTTCAGGTCATCATCTGTTACGAAGAACAGCACTTTGCTCAATGCGATGCACTCTGCCTTCTTTCTAAAGGGAAAGGCTCGCAGAGTGGCATCTCCAATGTCCAGGCCCTCCTCGATGAGCCTCTCGACGGGCTGCACGCTGGAAAGGCTGACTAGGATATGCACCTCCATCTTGCTCAGATGATAGATGCAGCCCTTTCCCAGCTTCGCCTCCAGCGCCATGAAATATTGCGCCTGGCTGAATTCTGGGGAGAATTCCAGGTAGACACATTGGTCTACCTGACCGGCCGCCGACTTTGTGCAGAGTCCTGGGCAACCTCTGTACTCGGAGCTTGTTCGCAGAGGGAGCAACAGTTGGTTTGGTGACTGAAGATTGGACGCGGCCCCTTTTGCTGTGCCTATCTGCCGCCTCTTCGGAGGACCTTTTCCGCGCAGGGACAACGGGTGTGGAGCCTTTATCGTCTTCCCCCATAGGGAGTTGTTTGCCTTGCTCGACGAGGTCAGCCCAGCTCGTCGAGGGCTTGCTGTACCAGGCTCTGGTTCTTTGTTGTGCCCCTCAGTTACCACTGGGGTCTGAGGGGTGCTGATGGCATCAGCAGATGTTCATAACGAATGGCTTTCAGCCAAGGATTTAACGTTCTCCCAAGCCCTCGGGTACTGTAGAAGGGTTCACAGTACCCGAAAGCTTGAGAGAACATTTAATAAAGTAAGAAACCCATCCTCGGAGGCTGCGTTTTCTTTACAGTATTCTTCCAATATTACAAGGATTATCGCCGCTTGGAAGTAAAAGAAGAAAGCATGTCAGGGAGAACCTGAGAAAGAATAACCACAGACGAGGACCTCAAACGAGGAATCCACCTACTTTTACAGGTAAATTTTGCCCTCTGCAATGGCTCAAAGATTTTGATCGAGTATTCAAACACAATGGTTGGGATGACTCAATGTACATTTCGAATATCATTTTATTTTTAGATGAAACTGCTAAATGCTGGTTCAAGAATATTGAAGAATATTTAACTTCATGGGACAACTTTAAAAGTTATTTTAGTGAGATGTTTTTGTGAACAATTTGTTCAGAAGGCCAAGCTGAAATTTCCCAAAGAATGCATGAGTCAGTCGATTTCTACATATAGGACATACTTAGCCTCTGTCGTCAGGCAAATCCTGAAATGTAGGAAAGGATAAAGTTGCACACCTCCCGAAGGGAGTGGCAGAAAAATATATCAAGCATTCTTCCCTATCAAAATTGACACAGTCGGCGAGTTTTTTAGACAATGTCGGAGAATTGAGGCATTACATTTTTTTTTAAAGAATCAGAAGACCTCAATCTCGAAAGACTTACAAACGTCGCGTCGATCCCGAGATAGCGCGACATAGATATTGAAAACATCATTCGGAGAGTAATGAAAGAAAAGATCAGCAATTTTGTCAATAGCATGAACCTTTCTGTATACTCCAAACATCTGGAAGGAGAAGGTTTACCAAAGAGTAGAGAAGACACTAGCACCAATTCTTAAACACCCTAAAGTTTCAACAATAATTAGGCGAAAAAAAAATTTGAAACCGCGATTGGAAAGAAAAGCTGATCGTTTCCGTTCTAGTGATAACATTCCTGTTTACACAGTGCAATAGACCAGGACATGTGATACGTTATTGTAGGGAACATCGCCGCCAATACCATGAAAACACAGTTAACAATCCGGCCCCAAAATTTCAATAAAGGTCGAATCTACTATAACAGAGATAATTTTTACTCCCGATAATACATACCTAAATATGAAGCCGAAGAGAATACTAGCTATGTTAATAAAATACGTAATCCCAGAAGTCCATCCCGATACCGGGTCCTGGAAAGTTTGGAAAAGAAAGACGCCAATCCCAATCGCCCAGAAGACGTTCCATCCGCTTTCCTAGGCCTATGGTCAGGGAAACTAAGTCACCCGACCCTAAAAGTAGATAAGGTCACCAGAGACGTAAAGTCTAAGTTGCAGAAGAGTGGCCTGCCCAACATATAAGTAAAACAAACACTCTTTCAGCTTATCTAAACCTCGTATCCATTACTCCAACATCAGGAATAAGCAACAGAGACTAGTCATGGAGTCCAAATAAATAGAGTAGTATAAGAGAAGACTGGACCTTTCAGAAGTTTATAGAGTAATTTTAACAGAATCCAAGCCTGCTATGTATCCTAACATGAAATCATATCTGAAGGTCTACGGTGAGACAGGAGGCGCTTTCTCTGTGGGAAGAATATCAGACAATACCCTCACACACAATGTACGGAATTATAACTAACTACAAGACACAGAACTATTATCCCGAGGTGTTGTTGGGCCCACTCGCAGGATGTGCCGCCACTGGAAATCAAATTTCAAACAAAATGAAGCTTAAACACAAGGTAATAAGACCAAATCCAAATAAATAAATAGTGTGTGTTTTTATTTGGACTTGGTCTTATTACCTTATGTTTTATAATCTATATAATTCAAATTGTGTGTGCTTTATCAAAATAAAAAGTAAATTTATTATTTTTATTTCATGTTAATATAGTTTTCATTTAGAAAGGCCTCCTTTAAAAAAACTTGAAAGCTAGAGATACAAAATGTTCTTTTTTTTTTTTTATGGATGGTTTAATTTTGAACTTTTAGCCTATTTTATTACGGAATTTGGCATTTTTCTACTCTGTGTCATATCTTGATGTTTAAATCTTTAATTCTCAAAAATGTAAGATGAAATAAAAACTTATCAATATTTTTCATGCTCTACCAGGTGTTTCTTCAATTAAACTATACTTTTTCATTTTGACCCCATATTATCGCTAATTTCGAAGTTCTAAAAATATTTTTGTTTCCATGATCCATAATGGTTATAGAAAAAGGTATTGGTAAAAAGAGCTGTAATTTAACATGAATGATATAATCGTAACGTGATATAAATATATAATTTGTATTGATATCATTCAAACCATGATTCCTATCAATTTCTTGGGCCTTAAAATTCACAGCTTAGAAAAGAAAAATTCAAATAACCGCTTAGTAAGAGATTTAGATGAATTATAATACTTATGTGGTTTTCTTCGAAATTTTACCTCCCAAAAAATCTAGTTAGCAAAAATAATTTGACATCTCAATCGTTTTCTAGGTGTGGAAATTCTGTTGAACTTCCTCTCAATCATAGCCAGGGAGCGCCATCTATCTTTCAATTTATGAATTATTCAAATCGTCCTCATACGTCTCGTGTTAATTTCTACTAATGATGATAGATTTGGTCGGGAAGACGTCAGCTGGTAATGCACTCTGCTCCTTTTTTTTTTTCTTTCTTATTCTTCTTCTTCATTCGCTTTCCCGGAAATATGTAAATATAATGCAAATATAAAAGGTGTAGCTTGAAATATTGGCCGATGGTTGCAATTATTGATTAGCTATACATACCTGGCTGATTTAGAGCAGGTCTGTTAAAACTTAGAGTTGTAATCTTCGAATGTTATTTTTTTAAAGTGTAAAAGGTATGTAAAATGGATTTTATAGTTATATTTTCTGTTTAGGTGCTATATACATGAACTATACATACTTGTATTTTTTTATTGAACTATTTTGCCTATCGTTCCTAACTCCACATATTTCATACCAACTAAACTTTTTATTTTTGTAAAAAAACTGATTCTACTCTAACATTTTGATATCTTTTATTGTCCCAAATGAATATTTCCCTGTTGTCGACAATAGCTCTTCTTTTGCTGACTTAACCAATTTTTACTTGGTGCCCCCAACTATAGCTTTTATTCTCTAAACCAACTGTCACTCTAGCTACAATTTTTTCATTTTATAACAAAACCAACTTGTACTCTCTGCAACTATGTATTTTCTTTTTCTGACCCAACCAATTCTTGCTTTGTCGCCAACTATAGCTTTTCCAACTTAACACATTCTTACTATTTACCCAATCATGGTTTTTCTTTTTCTGACCCAACCAATTCTTGCTTTGTCGCCAACTATAGCTTTTCCAACTTAACACATTCTTACTATTTACCCAATCATGGTTTTTCTTTTTCTGATCCAACCAATTCTTGCTTTGTCGCCAACTATAGCTTTTCCAACTTAACACATTCTTACTATTTACCCAATCATGGCTTTTCTTTTTCTGATCCAACCAATTCTTGCTTTGTCGCCAACTATAGCTTTTCCAACTTAACACATTCTTACTATTTACCCAATCATGGCTTTTCTTTTTCTGATCCAACCAATTCTTACACTGTCTCTACAACTATAGCTCTTTATTTTTTGATCTAACAAATTCTTTATCTGTCTCTCTCCAACTACAGTTTCTCTTTTCTGACTCATTTCCCAATTAAGGAATTTCTTTTTTTACCTAATCAATTATTATTCGGAATTCAAACACAACTATATGTTTTCTATTTATTACTGATAATTCTTACATTTCCCAAACTATAGCTTTTATTCTCTAAACCAACTACAATTTTTTCATCTTTTTCTGATCTCTGACCAATTCTTCCTTTATCATCAACACCATGTGATTCTATTTCTGTTACAATTAATTCTTACTCACTCCTCAACTAAAACGTTTCATTTTATGATCGAACAAATTCTTGATCTCTTTTCTCTTTTCCAACTATATATTTTTTCACTTAAAAATCCCCAACAAATTATTTTCTTTTCTGACTTAATCAATTCTTACTCTTTCTCTAAATCTATCCTTTTTTCCTTTTTATGACTAACAAAGTCTTTCTCGGTCTTCAACTATAGATTTTCTTTTTCTGTTCTCCAATAAATTTCACTCTCACATTCTTTCTCTACACCCAGCAAAAGCTTTGCTTTTATTGCCCAAATAACCCTTGATTTGTCACCAGCCATAGCTTTTCTTTTTCTGACACAACTTATTCTTGTTCTGATCCCAACACTGGCTCAACTTTTATTTCTGATCCAACTAATTGTTACTATTTACCGACTAAAACATATATATTTTACGACTAAAACTCAATTCATTTTAACATTCCCAAAAATAGATTTGTTTTCTAAACCAAATAATTATTGCTTTTTTACTAAATAATAGCTCTATTTTAGGACTCAAAAATGTTTGATCTAGAACCAACTATAGCTCTTCTTTTTTCTTTTACACAACTAATACCTTTATTGAAACTTTTAGTCTTATATAGAGATTCTTCTGCTTACCATCTTATTTACATATTCCTGTAAATTATGGGAAGTGATGGAAAACCACTGGGCACTACAGAGAAGAAAGAAAAAAGGTAAACATATAAACTCTTTAGAACATAATACATATTTTAGAGAGAGGAATAGATGGGCAAAAATGAGTATACATCCACCGAAGCTCTTTCCTATAAATTTAACATTGTAAGAATTATATAAATCCTGAATTCGGCTTGATATGGCGCTGGTTAAAATCACTTCAATCGAAATAAGTTTACTGTTGTCTATTGAAAAGAAATCGTTCTTTCTTTATCGGCCTTTCGGCCGTTCTTTCTTTATCAGCCTAAAAAATAGTGAGATAACTCAGTTCTATTTTCCTTTCAGATATAACACTTTTTATCATTCTTTGAAATTCACCGTAACATGTGATCCGGGATAATATTCTTGTGTAAATATAATAAAGCGCTGATTGGAGTATGACAGATAATTCAAAAACAAATTGCAAATATTTAAGAATTTTCCCTTCACAGGATAATTTTCAGAAGACAATTGTCGCCGTGTTCAACCTTAGATCAACAAAAGAATAAACAAACAATCTTGAGAGACTATCCACCAGTGGAATGGCCAGTAGAGGTGACGTGGGTTTAATCTCCAGCGAATTTATCACGCGCGTGTTTACAATTTAAAAGACGCCAAATGGATAGCATGCCAATAAACATAACTCTCTTCCCAGAACGCACGTCTAATCGAATGTGGCACCTCCATTTGTCATCTCTGTTGTCTCGCGGTGTCAACTCTGTGGGATGTATTTACATTCCGCCATGATGGATCTCCTCTAATGGATCAATTGTCTCCATAAATTCTTTCGCAAGATTTACTCGCGTTTTGTTGCGTTTATATATACTTTCCGATATTTTATGGCATTTTTTGTGTGAAATTTTGATTGCCTTTTATAGAAATGTGTTTGACTTTTTTTTTCTAGGATTGAGAAGGTATGTAGAGATGTTGCTGTTTTAAATTTATGTAACTATGGAAGAAAAAAAAAAGGCATCTCCTTATTGCGTAACTAAAATTTCTGATGGCTTGCTCCACCTATCGGAATAAATATCAACTATCCGTTGATTTTTAATTATTCTCGAATTGTCCAAATACCCATTCTTGATTAATCAAGAAAAGCTAACCACGTACGCGTGATATTTGTTCACATTGTGTTTTTTTTTTCAGTATTTATTGCCTGGATACTATTTTTAATTTAGGTTTTGAAAGAAAATTGATCTCTAATTCAAGTTGATTTAAATTAAGGAATAATTTTTAAAGTGCGAATCGTTTATTGGTAAAATATATCAAAGACAGAACGTAGTCCAAAATGGAGGCAAACTAAAAAACAGAAGTGCCAGCCAAGATAAGAACTTTAATATTCAATGATGTAAAGTTAACAACACCTAAAATAATTTTATTAATACAGTAGAACTTGGGTAATTCCAACGTCTTTAATTTGGATTTTTATCTTGGTCGCTAGAATTTCCGTTTTTAATTCGATTTTTTTTTTTTGCCCCTTGGGCTTCGAATTATCCAATTTCGACTCTATAATCAAAAATATTTTCTTATTTATTATTTTCTTTATTTTTGTAATTAATTTATAATTGACATAAATATACTATAAATGACTTCTTCAATTAACTTAACAAATGCATTTATAAAGGCTCCTTGATTTTAGAACTGGTATCAAGAAATGAACTCAATTCCATAGTTTTATGTGGTAAATAACTATATAACGAACAGGAAAAATGCAAGTAAATAATTTTCCTAATATTTAAAGACCCTGAAGAAGATAGACAATTGACAATTTAAACAATTTTATTGATTCTTTTAATCAAATTTTACAAAGGTGGAAAAATAAAAGAGTAAAAGGGCATATAAAGTGTAGGGGAATATATATATAAATATCTTCAGCAAGGAAGGCTTCTCCACCTTGAGAGAGTCCTCCTCCAGACAAGGAGGGGGTCTTCTTGTACACTCCTCAGTTCCGCGCCGAGGAAGTACCTATAGATGCGCGTCTTGGCAGACGCCAGGATGGCCAGGGCGTCATCGTCCAGGCCATGCCCGAAGACCCAGCCTTGCAGGTCAGGGGGTCGCCCGATGATGGTAAATGCCTCCTGGATGAGAGGCCTGATGCAGCGGCAGGACCAGTACCGGTGAACCAGCGACAGGTCGCCGGACCCAGAGGCGATGCAAGACTGTTGTGCCGATGTTGGATGGGCTGGATGGGGCAGGGCGTGCAGAGCTAGCCTCACTGCCACGTCCGCGTTTTGCCCGGAGAAGGCGCAGCGCCGGAGCGACGACCAGCCGATGTTGATGGGTAGGTTTATATTTTCCTCCCACCTTCTAACGAACTGGACGATGGGCAGGGCAGTCAGGCGTGGGCGCTCTAAGATGCGACGGGCAGTTCGGGTGATGACTCGCAAGAACGGCGTAGTCGTCCCGCGCAGCACTATGGCCTGGCCGATGGTGTTTACTCGGTAGGTCCCGCGTAGATTTTCGTCGATAAGACGACGGCAGAAGCTGGTCAGCGACGCGGCGTCAGCCAGGGCGCAGCGCGTAGGCCGAGTGAGGGGAAGGGCAGGGTCGGCGAATTCCCCAATGCAGGCACTGACCCACCGGGTAGGAGCGAGAAGGTCGGGTGGCCGGAGAAGGCGGCAGCCACCTATGATGGGGAGGTTCAGGAGTTGATGTGGTGTAAGCACAGAGTGGTCTAGCGTGAAGATGTCAGCGACCGCCTCCCAGATTTTAAGAAGCCGGAGACGCCGTGGCGAGAGCCAGGACCCGGATGGAGGTGGATATAGCCACGCATCGCTCTCGACCAGCCAAGAGTAGGCATTACGGCTTCCACGCAGTGCGGCCTGCACGCCCTTGAAGCACGACAGCCGCAGCTGGGTCTCGATGTCGATGAGGCCGAATCCTCCAAGAGAGACAGGTCTCGCCAGGACGCTACCAGGAAACCAGGCGGTGCGCTCCGGCCCCCAGATGAACAGAAGATAGACGTACAACCTAGCGAAATATTGGATCTTTGTCATCAATAAAATTTTATTTTGATCCAAAAAATCTGTGTTTAATAAATATATATATAACCATTAAGATTAATTTTAACTATTAATATTTTTGTTAGAAAATTCAAAACATAAGGTTTTTATTTTTAATAATTAATAAATATAATTAGGTAAAAAATAAAATAAAAAACTCCAGCGGAGCTTCGGCAGTTACGTGTCATATGCTGGGTAGAAAAAGAAATCAGCGAAGAGAGAATTTTGTAGAAAAGAGCAAAGACAGAACCATGATAATAATTTGAAAATAATTAAATGCAAGCTAAGGTGAAAAAAGAAAAAACTAATTTTTTCCCTATCTTCTCCCTTGAAAAAAGATGTGCTAATTTTAATTTAATCTTTTAAAAATGTATTTTGTGGTTTTTAAGCATTATACTATAGAGTCGGTGGACGAGTGGGTAAAACCCTCGATTCCCGACAGCCATGAACCGGGATTGAATCCCGCGTTGAACCTTTTGTTTTAATATGTGAATAACCTTCACATATTATACATTGTTTCAAATATCATAAACTAGGTTGTTCTTTTTAGCGGTACCTAATAAAGTGATCTTGGAACAACCGAAGCATTATACTAATGACAATATAATGTAAAATAGAAGGAAAACAATATAAAATTTAATATTAATAATAGGAATCTGAAATATATCCTATTCAGATATCCAATCACAAAGTACAATTAACAACAAGTTTATTGTAAGTAAAATACGTATGCTTTGCTATACAAATACCTCATTGTATTGACTTGATGGAGTTAATTTATGTGGAAAAGAAGTAAATTTAAAAAGTTGGGATGCCAATATACAATTTGACATTAGCCAAATATATATCAACTAGCCGAGTGACCCGGGCAACGCCCCGGGTTTACCCGAAGGACCCGCAGGTGAGAAACTATAGAAGAAAATTTTAACAAATCAGAAAATGAAATTGCAAACAACAGAACTACACTACTTTAAGGACATGAGAGCACATGCACTGTATCACCATACGTGTACCATTTTCAAAGACCCTGCTTAGGATTAAAACTTCTCAGAAGCATAACAATAGTACCAACCTAGAGGTTAACTGGTGTGGATGCATTCCTCTGGGAGTGAGACTATTGAGAATTCAGTAGGGAGTTATTTTGCTTCTCCGCATTCTAACACTCCAACTGTTAACACTGTGGAAACACTGACTCATGTTTGGTAAGCAATTTCAGGGAAGAAACTATAGACATTGGATTAAATAAATTATTAATTAAATTGCATTAAATAAAAATATTAGATTTAAATAAATATTATTAGAGTGAAAAAAAAAGAAAGAAATTAACAAATTAGAAAATAAAATTTCGAAAAATACAACTATATTGCAGATAAGATAAGAGGACCTTATTAAAAAATACATAAACAAACTGTAATTCGACACTCGATAATTCGACACTTTCGATAATTCGACACTTTCGATAATTCGACCATTTTAAAAATCAAATTTACAAGGTTGATTGTTGTTTTAATACAACTTTGCTTTTGCATGCATAAACACAGGCTCTTGTAGCAAGAACCCAAATATTATTTATAGTCATAGCAAAAGCCAACTTTAGTGAAAACTGATGCCTCTTCAGAATGAATGGAAGACTGAAATCTGAAGGAGCAGAAGATATGGGTCATTTATACTCTTACCAATGCCTTTAGGATCTTTGCGATGGAACGCGTATGGTGTTTCAGCGCATGTGCTCTCATGTCCTTGAAGCACATATACTGACAGTGCCCAAAGTTGAACACACTGTATAGTGTCTGAAATATCTTTGGCCCCTTCGGATACCAACCTTCGCTTCATTCTATATATAAGAAAATAAATTGGAATAAAAATTTACAAACTATATTTCAGAGTGGATACATATTTGAAAGGAAAAAAAAAAGAAAATTGCAAACAACAAAACTATATTACAGATATGACATGAAAACTAACGCCTCTCTAGAATGAAGCGAAGGTTGGTATCCGAAGGGGCCAAAGATATTTCAGACACTATACAGTGTGTTCAACTTTGGGCACTGTCAGTATATGTGCTTCAAGGACATGAGAGCACATGCGCTGAAACACCATACGCGTTCCATCGCAAAGATCCTAAAGGCATTGGTGAAAGTATAAATGACCCATATCTTCTGCTCCTTCAGATTTCAGTCTTCCATTCATTCTGAAGAGGCATCAGTTTTCACTAAGTTGGCTTTTGCTATGACTATAAATAATATTTGGGTTCTTGCTACAAGAGCCTGTGTTTATGCATGCAAAAGCAAAGTTGTATTTAAACAACAATCAACCTTGTAAATTTGATTTTTAAAATGGTCGAATTATCGAAAGTGTCGAATTATCGAAAGTGTCGAATTATCGAGTGTCGAATTACAGTTTGTTTATGTATTTTTTAATAAGGTCCTCTTATCTTATCTGCAATTTAGTTGTATTTTTCGAAATTTTATTTTCTAATTTGTTAATTTCTTTCTTTTTTTTCACTCTAATAATATTTATTTAAATCTAATAATTTTTATTTAATGCAATTTAATTAATAATTTATTTAATCCAATGTCTATAGTTTCTTCCCTGAAATTGCTTACCAAACATGAGTCAGTGTTTCCACAGTGTTAACAGTTGGAGTGTTAGAATGCGGAGAAGCAAAATAACTCCCTACTGAATTTCTCAATAGTCTCACTCCCAGAGGAATGCATCCACACCAGTTAACCTCTAGGTTGGTACTATTGTTATGCTTCTGAGAAGTTTTAATCCTAAGCAGGGTCTTTGAAAATGGTACACGTATGGTGATACAGTGCATGTGCTCTCATGTCCTTAAAGTAGTGTAGTTCTGTTGTTTGCAATTTCATTTTCTGATTTGTTAAAATTTTTCTTCTATAGTTTCTCACCTGCGGGTCCTTCGGGTAAACCCGGGGCGTTGCCCGGGTCACTCGGCTAGTATGTATATAAAAAAGCAAAGCCCAATTCTAAACCCAAATATTTTTTTTTATGAGAAGAACATCAACATGTTGCATGATTACGGCAGTCCATAGCTTCCCTGACAAAAATTCACCAAGAAAGTAAAATATTCCAAAATTTTTCTGTGTGTAAATTGCTAAATATGTAAAAAACATGTATACAAAAAAGCAAAGCCCAATTCCAAACCCAAATATTTTTTTTATGAGAAGAACATCAACATAATGCATGATTACGGCAGTCCATAGCTTCCCTGACAAAAATTCACCAAAAAAGTTAAATATTCCAAAAATATTTCTGTGTATATATTGCTAAATGTGTAAATACATGTATATAAAAAAGCAAAGCTTAATTTTAAATTTCATTATCCTTTTCACAGGAAAAGCATCAAAATACTGCATAAGTACGGCACTTTTGCAGCCGCATGATTACGGCAGTCCATAGCTTCCCTGACAAAAATTCACCAAGAAAGTTAAATATTACAAAATTTTTCTGTGTGTAAATTGCTAAATATGTAAAAAACATGTATACAAAAAAGCAAAGCCCAATTCCAAACCCAAATATTTTTTTTATGAGAAGAACATCAACATAATGCATGATTACGGCAGTCCATAGCTTCCCTGACAAAAATTCACCAAAAAAGTTAAATATTCCAAAAATATTTCTGTGTATATATTGCTAAATGTGTAAATAACATGTATATAAAAAAGCAAAGCTTAATTTTAAATTTCATTATCCTTTTTACAGGAAAAGCATCAAAATACTGCATAAGTACGGCACTTTTGCAGCCGCATGATTACGGCAGTCCATAGCTTCCCTGACAAAAATTCACCAAGAAAGTTAAATATTCCAAAATTTTTCTGTGTGTAAATTGCTAAATATGTAAAAAACATGTATACAAAAAAGCAAAGTCCAATTCCAAACCCAAATATTTTTTTTATGAAAAGAACATCAACATAATGCATGATTACGGCAGTCCATAGCTTCCCTGACAAAAATTCACCAAAAAAGTTAAATATTCCAAAAATATTTCTGTGTATATATTGCTAAATGTGTAAATAACATGTATATAAAAAAGCAAAGCTTAATTTTAAATTTCATTATCCTTTTCACAGGAAAAGCATCAAAATACTGCATAAGTACGGCACTTTTGCAGCCCCCCCTGACAAAAATTCACTAAAAGAGGTAAGTATTCAAAAAAATATTTTGGTATATATATTGCTAAATGTGTAACAAACATGTATATAAAAAAGCAAAGCTTAATTCTAAGTTCTAATATTTTTTTTATAAGAAAAGCTACAAAAGCAAATAGGGAGAAGTGAAGCCATTTAGCCATTTTCAAAATCTGATTGTGAAAGAGTAAAAAAATGAGTAAATAAGAGCAAATATAAAGAAAAAGTATTGCTAAATGTGTAATAAACATGTATATAAAAAAGCAAAGCTTAATTCTAAGTTTTAATATAAAGAAGAAATAAGACACAAAAATGGAGCTAAATTCAAATGAAAAACTATAACAAATTAATAAAAAAAAAATAAGACCTAATCCAAATGCCACCATCATCAGACAAAAGAAAAAATGAGATTTTATTCTTTAGTTCATTTATTCTTCTGTCTGATGCTGTTGCTGAAACGTCACACACTATTAAATTATTTGGATTAGGTCTTATTAATGAGAAAAAAAAGATGCCAAAAAAGATAACCAGATACAAAAATTGTGCTAAATCCAAATGAAAAACTATAACAAACACTTATAAAAGATAATTATTATAGAATAAAAGTAATAATTCAATCTACAATTCGAAAAATTTATATATTTAAATGAAAAACTATAACAAAGTACTTACATAATCAATGAATCAGAAATATATATTATTTCAAAACAAATGAATTGATGATGATAAATGCAAAAAATCTACGATTGTAAAATAGATTAAATTAAAAAATAAAAATAACTGTTTACATTAGGAAAATAAAACAGGCCTATCATACGAAGAAAAAAATAACGAAAATTTTGGTATATAGATTGTTATGTGTAGTTCAGAATCTTCGGAGGAGATAGCTCAGGACTTTACAATGGAAAACTCTGTTACGGTATTATCTATATAGAAGTTACAATGAGAGTTTAAAATTGCCTACGATATGTCGCCAATAAAGCCGAAACAAATAAGAGAAATAAAATCTCTTAAGGTATCGCTCTCTACAACCTATCCATTTTGTTATAACACTATCAATTATATTAATTCAATAGAATTGCCCACTCGAAACTAATTTTGTAGAGAATATAGCAACAACAAAAGCAAAAGGAGAAAACCTTGTGAATAAGCGGCATTGAACGAATTAAGCAAACCCATTGTAATTAAAAATAACTCTGCATTTGTAACTATCAATTTCCCTGTGAGTTTTCTCAATGTGGTTGCGTGTTTTGTGTGGTTATTATTATAATAACAACTAAAAGGAGGAATGAAAACCCTGGAGGTCAGACCAATTGAAAAGAGGATGGTGCTCAGCCAGGCCTCTTCAGAAGAAGAGACCTGGGTGGTGGTTTCAGCTATTTGAAATTTTTTGGCCAACTTAGCAAACCTTTTCAACTAGGAAATTAGATGAATTGAAATGATAAAAGGAATATTTATACTCCCTCGGTTATAATACTTAATACAGTATTCATTAATACAATGATCTTCCAGAAGAACATAGGCCTACATCACAAACATATAAGCATCTAAATGTTGAACATTTGAGAAACACCTATATTTCTGTGATATAATGATGGTTATGAATTATGTTTTGGCGCTCAATATCAATTGTATTTATCGAATGAATAATCGATGGTGGTCAAGAAATTGCAAGTGGCCGAAACCACCGCCTAGGTCTTCATCTTCTGAAGAGGCTCACCTGAGTACCATCCTCTCTCTCTGCGTGGTGTCGCTGGAGACCCGCTGGCGATTCTCCACCAAACTCTGCAGTGGTGGCAGAGTCGACATATTAATTGTACATAATATCATTCATATATATATATATATCTTTTTAAAATAGCTGCAGACTGTGCATTTTTGCATGTATTGACAAGATGTCAATAACATTATTTTAATTGTCAATTGTCTCTCTCTTTAATAGGTCTTACCTTTAGGATTTTCATTCTTACTTTTAGGTATTATCATAATTATAAACCATTGACACACGGGGAAGTTGAATAGTCACAAATACAGAGTAAGATTTTATAGCAATGGAGGGTGTTTGCTATATTCGTTCAGTGCCGATTCTTCGCAAAGGTTTTCTCTTTTGGTTTTGTCGTATTAGCTACATAATTAGTTAAATGTTAATTAGTCTATTGAATTATATATATTGTCAATTTATTTGACAAACATAAGCAGTCTTATCAGTTTTTAGCGGAAAGAAAGGTGTTTTTTTTTTGTTTGTTGTTGTTAAGTGAAACTGAGCTCCCACGCCTTCTCTTCGCCCTCTACACAGGTATGCGAGGAGATCACCAGACAAACACACAGAGAACCCTTTTAACGTCTCCACACAATCACCACTCCTCGACTCCTCGCATCCCGTTGCAACCGTCTTTTGCGTACAAGCATGGCCACATTCGTCCAATGAAAAGGTGTGGGAGATCAGTTCATAAAATAAAAATAAAATAAAAACACAATTCTTCCCGCTAAAAGCTGATAAGATAAAAACTGCCTATGTTTGTCAAATAAATTGACAATATAACATGTTGAAGATAGTATTATAACAAAATGGATAGATTGTAGACAGGTATACTTTAACAGATATAGAGTGTAATAATAAAATAATTTTTAGAATCCTTTTAAGCCATTTCTTCTTCATTTGATTACAGGAGATAAATTCCACCAGAAGATAACAAGGATACTATTGAGACAAAACACCTTTATAGTAATTTCATCCAGGACTCTTACAGTTCTTCCTCCACATATATATAAATCATTGCAATGCAAATCTCAAGTAGATCCCTTCTGATTGATATTGATATAATCCCTTCTACAATTGGTAAAACATCAAAAATCTTTATCAGAATAATTCTGCAAAACACGAAAGATTATTTTCAGAAATTAGGACTTCTTCCATAGACCAAACAGCATTATCAGAATAATTCTGCGAAACACGAAATAATATTTTCAGAAAGTATGGCTTCTTCCATAGACCAAACAGCATTATAAGAACATTATACACCCCTCAATTCATAAATTAACCAGCAACACTCCATATTTACCTTAGTGGTACGAGACAAATGCGCTTCGTATTTTTTCAAAAGGTTTTTGAATAAAAAAGCGGTTTTTTTAAACCTTTTTTCGGCAAATACACTGTATAACAAAAAATCGACGCACCAAGAAGGAGTTGTCAGATTAGGACAAAAATTGGTGTATGTAAAGAGCATGTATAGGGGAAAAAACGATTAAAATTTCAGAACAATTATTTGTTTTATTTCAGAGTTTGATCGTTACAAATTGAGAATGTCAATATGTCGTTGGACCCCCACTGGCCTGGATGCAGACTGCCACCCGGCGTGTCATGGACTGATAAAGATTCCGGATGGTGTGCTGCGGGATTTCTTGCCAAATTGTCTCCAACTGTCGGGCTAAATAGTCAACATTCCGGGATGGTTGCAATTGCCTTCCCATCACGTCCCAGATGTGCTCTATGGGGGAGAGATCAGGCGACCTTGCTGGCCACGGAAGAGTTCGGCAAGATTGACGACAATCCATAGTAACACGTGCCGTGTGTGGCCGGGCATTATCTTGTTGAAAAGTAAGCCCGGGGTGATGTGAGAGGAACGGCAACAAAACAGGCCGTAGAATGTCATCTACGTACCTTTGTGCTGTCAGGGTGCCAGGAATGACTACCAATGGGGTCCTGCTATCAAATGAAATGGCACCCCAGACCATAACGCCCTGTTGTGGACCTGTGTGGTGTTCGACAGTAAGGCCAGGATCCACACGCTGCCCAGGACGTCTCCAGACACGTTTGCGACGGTCGTTAGGACACAGTAAGAAACGGGACTCGTCACTAAAGACTATACGTTCCCAGTCAGCGCAGTTCCAAGTTGATCGCTCCCGACACCACTGTAGTCGGACTTGTCTGTGCACGGGTGTGAGGGGTAGGCATCGTAACGGTCGGCGAGCTCTTAGATTCCGCTCTCTCAGTTGCCTGTTGATGGTCATTTTGGACACTTGTGTGCCGGTCACACGTTGGATGGTAGATAACGTGGATTCCGGTGCTGCGACAGCCATTATGACAATTGCTCTGTTCTCCCGTTCTGTTGTTGCCCTTGGTCGACCGCTGCCGTCCTGACGTTGAATTCTTCCGTTGTTGACCCACTTTTGCCAAAATCGCCTAATAGCCGCATCACTTCGACACAGATGTCGCGCGATTAGTCGATTAGACCAACCAGCCTCTTTCAATCCAATGGCACGACCAGTTTCAAACTCTGACATATGTTCGTAATGAGCACGAATCTTTCGGCGAGGCATTGATACAGTAGAAATAGGCCTACTGCTGAAATATTAAACGGAAATTCTGAAAATCAGCTCGTGCCGCGCCGAATATTGAGTCTAGAATGCTCGTGCTGGATGCGCAGTTCAGATGCGCTGGAGCTCTTGCTTTGCATAAATTTCAATCATTTGCATGTTTGGTCGAAACCTCTTTGTATACGTATTTTCATACAAATCGGGCAACTGCTTCTTGGTGCGTCGAATTTTTTGTTATAGAGTATATTTATTTGTAAATTAAGTAGGCGAATCCAAATTCACTGATGTGTCTGATACTAATTATCAATATTTCTTGTAGACATGTATTATATTATATTTAAGTTAATCAGTTCTATAAGACTGGTGTGTCCTATGAATCAGGTTACTCCAGGGAGATCAACCTATAGCCATTTAATATTTTATAAGTCAATATTATACAATGCACCAGCTGTACTTCAATTATGATTTTTTCTGCTTTTAACGCAAATGAAAAAGAGCGAGAGAGCTCGTCTTAACAGTCGTGAACTCTCCAAGCCATTTTGCCAGTTTAATCTACCAGACTGCTATAACATATTGCATTCGAAATTAGAATATACTGAATAGAGAGAGACTAACTCGTCAATGGTGAGCCTTAGAGAGAGATTTCGCCAGTTTAATCTACAAGGCTGCTATAACATATTGCATTGACAATCATAATATACTGGAAGTGCCTAACTTGTGTGTTAATGATGAACTTTAGAGAGAGACTTCGCCAGTTTAATCTACAAGACTGCTATAACATATTGCATTTGCAACGAGAAAATACTGGAAGGGCCTAAATCGTCATCGATGAGCCTTGGAGAGAGATTTCGTCAGTTTAATCTACAAGACTGCTATAACATATTGCATTTGCAACGAGAAAATACTGGAAGGGCCAAAATCGTCATCGATGAGCCTTGGAGAGAGACTTCGCCAGTTTAATCTACAAGACTGCTATAACATATTGCATTTGCAACGAGAAAATACTGGAAGGGCCTAAATCGTCATCGATGAGCCTTGGAGAGAGATTTCGTCAGTTTAATCTACAAGACTGCTATAACATATTGCATTTGCAACGAGAAAATACTGGAAGGGCCTAAATCGTCATCGATGAGCCTTGGAGAGAGATTTCGTCAGTTTAATCTACAAGACTGCTATAACATATTGCATTGACAATCATAATATACTGGAAGTGCCTAACTTGTTAATGATGAACTTTATAGAGAGATTTCGTCAGTTTAATCTACAAGACTGCTATAACATATTGCATTGACAATCATAATATACTGGAAGTGCCTAACTTGTTAATGATGAACTTTATAGAGAGATTTCGTCAGTTTAATCTACAAGACTGCTATAACATATTGCATTGACAATCATAATATACTGGAAGTGCCTAACTTGTTAATGATGAACTTTATAGAGAGATTTCGCCAGTTTAATCTACAAGACTGTTATAACATACTAGCGAACCCGGCCACGCGTTGCTGTGGCTAATTTGTAATATGTTAAATTAACATTATACTAAACTAATCAGTACAGTAAAGTTAATATTCACTTATAAAGATAATTTGATAATTTGAAAGTGATTTATATATATATAGATAATATAGCCCTTCATTGTAATCATTGATTATAATCACTGCATTAATAAATGTCAGTGAACTCGTTTATATGTATTGTTTTTTGTTTTCGAGATATTCTAATAGAACGTTCTCACATTTTTTGTAAAATATTTATATATGCACAAACACAGAATATAAAAATATGTCTTAAAATTTGCTATAATTATTGTTATAAATATTATTTTAAAATAATTCGCCAGAAATCGTCCGGGTAGTATACTAAACAACTTCCCAACATCCAAAATAAAATAATACTTTTAATACTTTGCTACAATATTAAAAAGAGGGGGGCTTAGGTGTTTAAAATCTAAAATGTGCTCTAAATAGTATTACATAGAGCCTTCATAACAAGCATATTTAAAATAAACCAATCAAAATATAATAATGCTGTAAAAACAGACCTTGCTACAATAATATAAAAGAAATGAAAATAAAAAAGACACCCACGCTGAGCCTCGAACCTAGGTTTGTTACAAATATTATCAAAAAATTGTTTATGTTAATTTTTATTTTAATAAGCCTACATTTTAAATAAAATAATATTTTTAATAATTTGCTACAATAATATAAAAGAAATGAAAAAAAAAAAACACCCACGCTAAGCCTCGAACCTAGGTTGCGGGGGTACGAAGCTGTGTACCTAACCTATAGGCTAAGCTTGACGTTACAAATAAGCTCATGCGAGGCTATTTCAGGCCATACGTCTGCCGCGAGGGGGCGCTGATTGCGAGTGAATTTATGTTTTATTGTAAATAAAAATGCAACGAAAGGTTATTTCTAAAGAGTAATTAGCCAGAAACCATCCCGGTAGTATACTAAACATCTTCCCAAAGTTTCATCACGATTGGTTGAGCGATGTAGAAGATTATCACTAACGAACGGACGGACGGACCAACAAACATCCATTTTTTTATATATATAGATTGCATTCGCAACGAGAAAATACTGGAAGGGCTTAAATCGTCAATGATGATTCTTAGAGAGAGATTTTGTCAGTTTAACCTACCAACCATTACACACTATTGTCCTGGAAAATTCGACTTGTATAAAAGGTAGTTTGGAAGAGTTCATGGTGAAATTATATTTTTGAGGACATTATAAAAATAATATTTTAGAACGACAGAAAAATATAAAGTATTCACAAATACATCATCGAGTACTGCCGTTCCTCGAATAATTCACCAATAGTCATCAATATTATATATATTGCAATATTTCAACTCTTCAGTGAACTTTCAAGTGTTTTTAGGTAGGGAAAACTATCATTTTGTTATCAAAGCAATATTTCTTACTGCAAAGAGAAAATATTGGGACGGCCAAGTTCATCAGGGGTGAACTCTCTCAGCAGTTTCGCCAGAGCTATCAGACTGGACAGCACAGCTAATGGACGATCTATAAAAGTGGGAAGTGACCGCCACGCCCCTAATTATGGCCAATGTTGACATCTTGACATCCCAACAGGTTCCCCGCACCTGGGAATGTTAGCCAAGTCCCTTCTCTACCTTCCATCCTGAAACTTTTTAGAATGTTTTTTTAAATAGACTGAAAAAAAGCAACTATTTGTAATAAAATGGTACTTTATCTGTGACCAAAATATACAAAGGTCGGTTAATAAGTAATGAACAATCTTGAATGTCGTTTTCATTTAGAGATCACAAAATTAAAGATTGATAGGTATAAACTTAACTATTGTTTATACAGCAATATCATTCAACATATTTTTCGTTCATCTTCATACATTTGACGCCCGGCGTTCTTTCCAACTAACAAAAAAACAAAACAAACACTTCTTATCTCCCGGTCCATTGTTTCAAATGTGTTGTGTGTTCTCCCACGTAGTAAATTCTTTAATTAACTAAAACGATAAGTTTGATACAGATCGAAGCTGTAGGATGCGTGAGACATCAAAATTCACCTAAACGTGCAATGTGTACCTAGTTTGCTTCATTTCTCTCGTTAAAAGCTTAGGTTGCCATTTTGGGCGCAGTTTTCAATATCCAAGATCGTATAGCAGTTTAAGAACACTTTCTTCAGAGATGGGAAGTCTTTCCATCAATTTGAAAGTCGTTTTGCCCATTATTTCTGACTATTTTTCCAAACGAACGAAATTTTGGTCTGTTACTACAGAGGATGGTCTATCTGGCCGCACTGACTCTGTCTATTATGTTGAAATTACTAGTCTGGATGCGTTTAATATCTCTGTGTTGTGCTTTTATCAATTGTATTTCGTATCCATACACAGTTTTGTGTGAGTGAGTTCCTGTGGCAAGCCTTCCTCGCTGAAATCTCTAATCATTATTCTTCGAGATCACATAAACCTATACCAGATGTTATATATTTTAATTCAGTACTTTTATTAATTTTTAAATTGCGTACTGTGTATGCTTTTACAAAACACATATTAAGATTATATAAAAGGGCGTACCTGGATCTGTAAAAAAAAAAAAAAAAATTTTACTCAAAATATTTCGAGAGATTTCTCCCTCTTTATCAATTTATTTCACAGTGGTAAAGAGGGAGCAATCTCTCGAAATATTTTGAGAAAAAAATTGTTTTGTTTTTTTCTTTACAGATCCAGGTACGCCCTTTTATATAATCTTAATTGATGGATCGCCTTTTGACTCAAAACACATATTAGTTTTTTATTATTTGAATTTACATGTTCTCAGAAACTCTTAATTCGAAGGCATTTTGTCCCAACAACGATTCAAAAAAAATATTTGGCATTCAATCTATACGATTCAGCTTTTCACGCACCTTTACGTTATAAGGGCCTAGATTCTCGCATATTTCAAATCAGGAGATACAGCAGGAATACAAATCTTTATACAGACTTTTCTGAACCTATGCTTGAATCCGGGCAAATCTGGATCATTCATCTAGTGATATATAAATCAATTCGACGCCATATCATAGAATATAAAAATAGAGAGAAATATTATTATTGATATATTATGAATAAACTTTATTACTATTGGGATTTAGAAAATTGGTCGAAGTAAGAAAGAAATTGTTTCGTCCACTGGCTAATCTCCTGGGCTGATGAGATAAATCAGAGGGTTGTACATACATATTTTTCCATTTTTATTTTACAAGTATATAAACATCAAATATTTGCCACACCAATAAACCTTCAAATATATTTAAAGGTGTATAAATTCAATTGTCATTTATCTATAAAATTTGTTACAAATAAATTTACTGGCAATGTGTTTCTCTTTAAAATAGCATCATATATTATCTCTACTGCAATGATAAAAGTTATTGAAGTTGCAGTAAGGTCTGTAGAGATAATATTTTATACTATTTTAAAAAGAAACACATTGCCAGTAAATTTTTTTGTTACAAATTTTATATTTAAAGTTCAAACATGTAAGTCTTTTATTTCAATGACCTTGATCTTAGTTTAACTTATTGTACGCCAGAATGATGCAGCGTTCATCCCCCTGCTGCGTATGGCTGACAGAGAAAGGTGCTAGAGTAGTTCTGGTCTTTATTAGAATCTCATTCCAATGATTTATTCTGATTGTTTCTGATACTTGTTGCATTGGGCGGGGTCTCCGAAATTGAAGACGCCATAGCCACCTCTTGTAGGGTTCCAAGAGTCAACAATAAAACTCAAACATAAAATATTATTCAACATTTTCTTTATTACATATTTGTTATATATGCAAATTTTTCTTCTTTCTAATTCTGAATCCCATGAGCATCGTGGGCCTGGTGCATATACATGTTGGATGGTTGCGTGATGTGTTGGTGTGGATTGTGGAAAGGCCGCTGATAAAATTATAATTAAAATTAATTTATTTAAAGCACACACACAAAAGCCTTTATTAAGACACACAGGTCTTACAGATGATTCTCCTTGGGGTTACAAGACGGAGAAACCTATGAAAGTGGGAAATAAAAAATGGAGAAAGATTATATACATATGGTAAATATATACAGATTATAAGAAAGAATTAAAAAATAAGAAAAAAAATTGGAAATATGGATGGGAGAAGTGGAGAGCGAAAAGAGGAAAGAAAACAGGTATTTACATATGGAACAAGTCAATTTAAGCTCTTCTGCTCACACAATTTATTTAAAGCCAGAAATATATAAAGAGAAAAGAAGTAACGGCCGTTGGGATCAAGCCTTCTTGTTTACCGCGACGAGTGGCCAGAGTCTGGATGTTCGCGCATGCGTAGTCAGGTTGACGCTCGCCTGCGGCCAGGTTGAGGCCTTCCACTGCCCGTGTGTGTAGTGGAGCTTTGTCCCAGTTCGCGCTCGATGAAGCAAAGTGTGGTCGCCACATACATATATATATTTTTTTTCACGTAGCAAAATGAAATTTAAAAAAACGTATGATAACAAGACTCTTCTTTCTTGAGGTAACTCGGATTCCTGGAGCGTACTAAAGTCGCCAACTATCCGTTGGCTGAAAAGATCCTCACTCCTCCTCAAATTTGATTTGGCCGGTGTGTCCTATTTTGAGATGGGACAAGCACGTGGCATCTTCATGGGACAAGTTGGCACCGATGATCGTCCTTTGTTTCGCAAGTAGGTACCACCGGTGAATGAGATTGAAGAAGTCCAGTTTCTAATCTGGCTTGACTTGAAATGGTCGAAGTCCTGTCGCTGAGCAGCTGTCTTTGCTTGGGCACCCGCATTTTTGTTTCCTTTCAGTCCAATGTATGAGGAGACCCATTGTAATGTTGTGGTAGAATTCTGGTGTTGCTTATCCTTGTTAGCGGAAATGTCTCTCTACAATTTTTTTTTAGCTTTGGTGAGCACCTGGATTGGCCGACATAGAATCTATGGAGAATGATATTCAGCGTTTAGGACTTAGCATCCTCTTTGATTGGTCAGCTGCAGCTTTTAAAGTTGTGATTTGTTTATATCCTATGTAAGCGGCACTCTTAGAATGTCCTTATTAATATTTGAAACTGTCCGTATAGATTGTATTTATTCTGGAATGTATTCTTTGGATTTTTCAAGGTAGAATGCTTGGCATTCAAGTCTTCCCGGAGTATGGAAGGGCCATCCAATAAGTGGGAGTATATGAGAGTGTGGGGCCTTCTTGTCTGGAGGGTGATAGCGGCTAAGGATGTCAAGTGATCCTTTATCAGAGTCTAATATTTGTATAATTTGGATTTCTATATATCCTGTGAGACCTTTATCAGAGGTTTCTCTCCGTTTTGGTTATCGGGTCTGTCCTAATGGAGGATGTTTAAGTTTTTCAGGGAAACCTTTTTGTCCTGTCTAAACTTGATTTTATATATGCTTGTTGGCCTGAAGAAGGGGGTTGTCAAAGTAAACATAATCATAGTGAGTATTTTTGTTACTTCTAATTAATTTTGTTATTTTCAATAAATATCCTGATGGCTTATAAATCTATCAATTGTTTGAAATAGAAGTTAAAAGCTTCCTTTGAACATTCATTTGTTATGTTAAAAAGCATAAAAATACTTTGAAGTACTTTTAGTTCAATAAAAATTATTATGAAAATTCGAAACTATTATAGACGCGTATGATTCATTTACAAATTAAACAATATCTACTGTCCTTACTGCAATGGAAAAATTAATGAGAGGGCCCTGGCTCATCAGTGGTGATGGAAATTAGGATTAGAATATGTAAAAGTTGCAATCAAAGATAGGCAATGATACTTGAAAGCCTCAAGTGGCCTTGAAATAAACTCGAAGAAATGGGAAGTTAAACTTGAAGAAGGAAGTTTTCTTTCCATTGGGCCAAGTATTACATGCTAGGTTGGCAAAAGAACATGTTCAAAGTGTGTTGAATAAGTTAAACTGTGTGTACTCCTATTGAACAAATAGTTCTATAAAATATCGCGTTACTCTAATGGCTGCAACATCACCATCCAGGCTTCATCTGCATGGGCTCTATCAAGGATTCCTTTTTCAGCTATACACAACTTACCTATCTATAGAATTTTAAGACCTTGGAATTTTTAAAACATGAAATCTCCACAAACGTTGATAGTCATTTATCTTACCTAGTCCTGTGTTTTTAGTAGGTTTGGAAGTCTTTGAGTATTTGCAGTCTTAAATAGATTTTCTACCTAGCAATACTAAATGAGGAAACGGAAATTTTCTTCTTTCAAAATTATAAATAGCAACCAAATGAGTGCAGTGTATTGTTGCTACATGAGTCAGATTTAAGCGGCCGACCATCTGTAGTCAGGGTTTGAGGAGTCATTTCGTCTGAATCTTTCTGTTTCTAAACATGGAACAAAAAAACAATTTGAAGTTTGGCGTCATTCTGACACTGGAACATACGAAATGTTATCTAATGTTTATAATACACAGTGTCTATCTCGATATAGAGTTCTCGAGTGGTTTGAAAGGGCTAAAGAAAGCAAAGAAGATGTACCATGTTCTGGTCGTCCCAGTACTTCAAAAGCAGATGATAACATAAAAAAAAATACATGGAAAAATAATGATATCTATTCCTGAAATTTGATATTATTTAAGCACGATATTTTTTCAAAATAAAATAATTTTCTTCCGTCCTTTCTTCGATGGAAAAACCACTGGGCGGGCCTGGGCTCATCAATGGCCCCCTCTTTAATCTATCATATCACTCAAATATTGTATTGTTAAATTCTTCTTATATAGCTAGTAAATTTGAGGAATTCTTGGTTGAGGTATTTGAGGAAACTATGGACATTGAGAAAGCTAGCTAAATCATTAGAAAAAATCGAGCTTGAACATCTCTGCGCTGTTGCCTAGTTGCTCAACATTGAAAAAGAGGCTACCTGGAAATTTTCGCGACAATTTTAATACGATAAAAGTGTGTTCGAAATTTTTAAAATGGGTTTTCACTCCTGATTAAAAGTAAAATTAAACGATCATTTGTACTGACATTCTTGAAAACAATAAAATGAAACAAACTTTTTTAAAACGATTCTGAAACAAAATTTCAATAAAACGCACCCAAAGAGGCCCATTTCATCAAGATACAAAATGACAGAACAGACCAAATGCATGTTCAAAGTAACGGTGATTGTGTTTTCTATATCAAAAGCATTGTTAGCTTGGATTGTGTGCGTGAAGGAGTAATAGTTAATCAATCTTGTTACATCAGTTTTACAAACTCTCTCTTTTAGAACGCGCTAGAAAAAAGGTGTAAAATGTGGAGTAAGAATACAGGAATTCTAAACAAGGCGCCAGCACACAAGGAATTTTAAAACATGTCATTCCTTCTCTAATCTCTCTCCACATAGTGCCGCAATCTTGTAGCCTCAGCCATAATCATATTCCCCAAGATCAAGACTACATAGAAATAAATGAAGTTTAATGTACTTTACCTATATTTATTCAAAATATTTCCACCATTGGGTAGAATTCAATGAGACATGGGAGTTGACAATAGTTGCTAAATAAACAAAATGTAACTTCAGCAATATTTGATCAATTATTCCCACAATTTGGGTCGATTTCTTTGGGATATGGGAATTTGACAATGGTTGCTAAATAAAATCTATTGTAACTGTAGCTTTATTTGATCTATTGTTTACATCATTGGGTACATTTCATTGAGATAATGCAAGTTGACAATGGTTGCTAAGTAATTTTTATTATAAATATAGTTATATTTGAACATATATTCTTCCATGGATATTTCTTTGAGATATGTTGATTTGACAAAAGTTACTATGCAAATTCTAGTATAACCTTACCTATATGTAATCAATTATTTCCACTATTTGGGAGATTTATTTGATATATATAAGAAGTTGATAATAGTTTCTAAATGAAATCAATTGTAACAGTAGCTCAATTTTATCAATTATTTCCATCATTTAGTAGATATAATTGAGAAGAAAGGAATTAACAATGGTTGCTATGTCAATTCTAGTATAACTTTACCTATATTTGATCAAATTTTCCATCATTTTGTAGATTTCATTGAAATAATGTACGTTAACAATGGTTGCTAAGTAAATTATAAGTGTAACTTTACCTAAATTTGATCTATTAACCCCCCCTCCCCCCATTCTAGTATGATCTCAACTATTTTTTCAAATATTATCCCCATTTTGTATATTTCATTGAGATAAAGGAAGTTGAAAATGGTTGCTAAATAAATTCTAGCATAGCTATATCTTTATTTAATCAACTCTTCACGCCATTGGGTAGATATAATTGAGACTTGAGAAGTTGAAAAAATTCCGAAATAAATTCCAATGTAACGTTACCTATATTTGGTCAATTATTTACACCATTTGGCATATTTGATTGAGATATGGAAATTTGATAATGGTTGCCAAATAATTTCTAGTATAATCTCATCTTTATTAAATCAATTATTATCCCACCATTGCATAGATTTTATTTAAATAAACAAAGTTGACAATATTTGCTAATTAAATTTCATGACCTTACCTTTATATAATCAATTATTCTCAAAATTTGGTATATTTCATGGTATATTTGATGATTGAGTGTAACATCATTACTTTGATCAATTATTTCCACCATTTGGTATATTTCATTAAGGTATGGAAAGTTGACAATGTTTGATAAGTAATTTCAAGTGTAACTTAAACATATCTGATCAAATATTACCATATTTGCATAGATTGAATTGGTATAAATAAAGTTTACAATGGTTGCTAATTAATTTCTAACGTAACTCCATCTATATTTTTTTCAAATATTCCTAAATTGACTAGATATAATTGAAAAATGGGAAGTTGACAATGGTTTTAAATTGATTCTAGTATGTCTTCACATATATTGGATCAATTATTCCTTCTGTTTTGTATATTTCACTTAGATATGGAAAGTTGACAAAGATTTCAAAAAAATTCTAGCGTAACCTCAACTATATTTGTCAATTATTACCACCATTGCGTAGATATTATTGATATAAAGGGAGTTGACAATGGTTGCTAAGTAAATTCTAGAGTTTCTACCCCCTACATTTTATAAACTATTCCTACCTTTAGGTGGATTTCATTGAGAGATACGGGAAGTTGGCAATGGTTTATATGTATTATTGAGGACCTCTCGTCCTATATAGGATTCGCCAGTTTACAGAGTAATTGAAGAGAAGAGAACTAAGAATACAGAGAGAAACCTATATGTAGTAGGCATAGTATAGTATTTTCTACACTGTGACTATATACAACAGCAGCAACAAGCCTTTTACTGGAATCAAAGTCCCATACAGGATTCGTCATTCTAATCCTGACAAAGATTATTTGAGTATAATTATTTACATCAATTAGATTATGTATATAGCCTCCTCTTCTCTTCAGCCGTCTTCCAGAATTTGAACAACGCAAAAGCTCCAGCTCTGTTTCTCACCACCTCATTCAACAGGAGCTCCAAAGAGAGTCCCTCAAGGTCTATTTCACTGAGGAGCATTTCTCGTTCGTAAATTACCTATATTTGAGCATTTATTTCAAACATTGGATAGATTTCATTGAGATATGAAAAATTGCCAATGGTTTCTAAGTTAATTCTAGCGTAACAATGCTTATATTTGATCTAATATTCCCACCATTTGGTATATATCATTGATATATGGAAAATTGACTATGTTTTCTAAATAATTTCTAGTCTACCCAATTTTTTTTATTTGATCAATTAGTATCACCATTACATAGATTGCATTGCGATAAGCGAAGTTGACAATGGTTGCTAGTCATAAATTCTCGTGAACTTTATCTATTTTTGATCAATTATTCACAAACACCATTGGGTAGATATTATTGAGATATGGGAAGTTGACAATAGTTACTAAATGAATTATAGGGAGGAATTATCTATACTTGAACATATATTTCCATCATTTTGTTTACTTCGTTGAGATATGTGAAGAGTAAAATTGTTGATAAGTAAATTCTAGTATAAATTAACACAAAGCAATAACGCGCCATCTATACATATAAAATGAAAGGATTTAAAAGCACGAATGTTTCTTTTATACACAATACAAACTTCTACTGTCCTTACTGCGATGAAAAATATATTGTTATATATTTATTAATAATTCTAGTATAACTTTACCAATATTCAATCAATTATTCCCACCATTGCGTAGATTTAATTGACTTGAAGAAAGTTGACCATGGTTGCTAAGTTATTATAGTGTAGCTATACCTATATTCGATCAATTATTACCACCAATAGGTAGATATCATTAAGATATGGAAAGTTGACAATAGTTGATGAATAAATTCTAGTGGGACTTTACCAATATTTAATCAATTATTCCCACCATTGCGTAGATTTAATTGAGTTGAAGAAAGTTGACAATGATTTCAAAGTAAATTTTAGTGTATCATTACTTAAATTTGAACATATATTCCCACCATTGGGATATTTCATTCAGATATGAAAAGTGGCCAATGGTTGATAAGTAAATTCTAGTGTAACAATACCTATATATCATCAATTACTCTCATCATTTGGTAGATTTCATTGAGATATGAGAAGTTTTTAAGTAAATTCTAATGTAACATTACTTATATTCTAACATATATTTCCACTATTTCGTTTATTCCATTGAGATATATGAAGATGTCAAATATGATATGTAAAATTCAATGTTTCGCTATATTTGATCAATTATTCCCACCATTGTATACATTTTATTTATATATGTGAAGTTAACAATGGTTGCTATGTAATTTCTACTGTAACTTTAGTTATATTTGATCAATTATTACCACCTTTGCGTAGATATCATTAAGATTTGGAAAGTGGACACCAGTTGCTATTTTAATTCTAGTGTAACTTCAGCTATATTTAATGAATTAGTCTCTACCACTGGTAGATTTAATATAAATATGGGAAGTTGACAATTGTTACTGAGTAATTCTAGTGTAACATTACCTATATTTAAATATCATTCCCAACATTGGTATATTTCATTATAATATGGAAAGTTTACAATGATTTCTAAATAATTTCTAGTGTAATTCCAACTATATTTGATAAATTATCACTGTGATTATCTGGATTTCTTTGAGATATTGAAATTTGCAATCATTCCTTAACATTAAATTGCTATAATTCGACACCAATAAGACTAGTAATCTTTCCATTAAAGGCTCAATAGCTAATAGCTAACAATAATCTTAAATCTCTTAGTTTAACGAAATTATCCTGATCAAAAGTTCATTCCTTTAGGAAATCAGTTGTTTGTGTTATTCTCTCACGTTGGAAGTCTAATCTCTATTTAAATAGATTTTTGTATCATTCAGCTTAAATGCATTTTGAATAACTATCTCTCATCATGTTAAGGTATTTAAACAAGGAGTGGTGCTTTTTGGAAAGACTTCAGCATTTGCAGATCTCAATTTAAACATAAATATCTTAACTTTTTTTAATCAAAAATAATGATTGTCTGAAGTTTTATTTTTGTTGCTCTCGAATTCATGCAAAACTATTTTCTCAATTTACTCTCAGTTAACTCCATTATTTTCTCAATTGCCTGAATTTTTTCTGAGTTAGCACTGACAGATTACGCAGTAGTTCATACTGAAGATTCAAGTTTCTGCATCTGTCGAGCAAAACTCTTGTCAATCTCATATCTATTTTTAAGCCTCGAGCATACATTTTGGATTATAGCGCAACAATAATTTCATTTGGGTCTTGATATAAATATACATCAAGAATTATTTTTCTAGTGAGTCTTTGATTTTGTTCAATGTCAGATATAATAAAAAATAAGTTTGATGCATCTAAAATTAGATTTTGTAGCCTGAAAAATTACTACAATTTTTTAGCTTATAAAAAGTCAATTTTAATGTATCGTTCTACAATCCTCATTCAAATAAAAATGTAAATAGCTGGAAATTAATTATGATTTATTAATTATTTTATTGTATTTGTAAAATTCAAGTTTAGAATGGCCGAAATTATCGCAAATTTCACTTTATAAAACAATACTTATTAGTTCCACACACACAACTGGGAGTCGGTGGAAGGCTGGTTAAACCGTTTGGTTTTCGACCACTATGACCTGGGTTCGATTCCCGCATTGGACACTTTTTTTCTGATTAAAAAAAAAATGCTCCTATGGCCCCGATTCTTACAAAAGTCCAACCCCACCAGCGAGTGAAAGTAACCAAACGGGGCTCTGGCACATTTGTAAGTGCAAAGTCGAACTACTTTTCACATGTGTAGACATGTGGTGCGCTTACAGTAAAAGCAGTCGCTAACTACCCACCGTGATTATCATGGCCTGTACCACGTGTACTAGGGAATTAAAAAAAAAACACACACACAAATTGATCAAATAAGTTTTAAAAAGTAAATAAAAAGTGAAGAGAAAACAGATATAATTAGTAGGATTTCTTGGACCTTACAGCCATTCCCGTTTGCCACTTATCTGAGTATGAACTTCTAATTATTAATATTTCAGCAAAAAAATCAATTCGAAATGTTTTAAAAATGCTAACCAACTCAAAGCTATACACACATTACAAATTTATAAATGTTCTTTACCATAGAGGTGTGATTACTTACTCAAGGATCTCCATCTACTTGCTAATCGTTGAAGTTCACAAATTAGAAGAATCCTCTTTGATTTTCCCTGAAAAATCATGCTAACATGATAAGTACCAATGAAACGATATGTGCATTACTCAAACTGAACATTGACACTGAAATATCCCATTATATGCTTATTATGCAGCTTCCATTAGAGAAAGGAATCATTCTCCCACCCCACAATTAGATACTCACAGTTCTCACCCAAGTAATTAAGATAATATTTTTCTATGCATTTTCTTAAATCTGCAAAAAAAGAGAAAACTTATTCATAATACATATTATAACATTAATGACAAGTTTCGGGCTACTTTCAGTTGCACGATAAGGAGATGCCTTTTTCTTAATTAATGACAAGGCAAATGACAAAGTAAAGTTGGAGAAAAAGGGGTGGACTCCAGCTGCCCCCGCTGCCATGTGGCAGGTGCCAAAAACAGCATTCCTGTGTGGGGGAGGACAGAGTCTGGTGACATCTGCGGCAAGGAGAAGTGGCGACTTGCCTCTGGGCGTGTGGATTATCCTGCAAGGCGGTGCCAGGAGAGACTGACATCGGAGCGGCCTTCAAGCAGGTGTAGCCAGGCTGGACGCGTATATTGTGGGGCGAAACGTTTCCCAAGAGTGACATCCACAGCGCCAAGGATTCTTCTGACGGGAAGTTGAAGGCAAGTCCCACTCATTGTATTCCTTCGGTTAAGTAAAGCATAATAAAGCGCTAACTTTAGCTGCATCCCTTCGAACTCACGTGCGTATCTTTGTGGCCTCCTGAGTAGACAAAGAACACAAACAACTTCTGGGTACAATGTGACAATATGTTCCCTTCTCTCTTTTACCTTTCCAGTTCTCTTTTGTTCTTCTCAATCATGGAGAATCCTTTATAGGATAAAAGGCGCATATATGCGTGTTTTTATAAATACCTAAAAAATTCCTAAAAACTTTTTTTTTTCCAGAATTCTATTTAGTAATTTGAGTTTTTTTTCAGAATATTCATTTCAAAATAACTAAAGTATTATCCACAACTATCTTCGAATGGTTATATAAAAAATAATAAAATGATCATTATAAAATTGATATCTTCCAATAAAATAATTTTCATAACTTAAAATAAATTTCAAAAAATTATTATTGCTCTTAAAATGGTCATTTTTAATATTACATAATCTTCTTTTTTAAACTCTTTTAATATTTAAAAAAAGAGCGAGGAAGAAATTCAATGCTTCTGATACTCACAACACACACTATAGAGAAAATATATCTTATAAAGAAAATTTTCCACTTATCCAATATTTAAATCAGTGAATTTACTACAACTACGATAAGGAATATAACTCTTTGACATTTGTGTTTACCTTGGTTCTCGTTGCTAGGTAACGTATGGAATATTTATTCGAAATATTTGACATTTTAAATAGGTGTGGGAAATGTTGGCATAGTGTACATTTTCGAAACTGAAAAATGTATAAATTAGAATCTAAAATTTCCCTTCTTCATTCAGCTTCTCCACTTGAAAATAATTTCTGTGTTTACATAGAATCCGAGTCAAAAGTTTCTTTTGGCGTTATTCATAAAGCTCTTTTTACCATAACAAAATTTGATCACATGAATGTTGTTTCGAAGAAAACAATTTCATGCAAAGATTCAATTGGATCCTCATCAAATTTTATATTGCAGGTGAATTCTAAAGCAAAAAGATATTGATATAATAAAACATAATCATTTAGTTAATATATTTAGAATTTTCTGCTCTCTAAATATTTGCTTCTGTGAATATAAAACACAAGGCAATTAAGACCAAATCCAAATAATATTATTTGGTCTTATTACTTTAGATTTTTTATGCTATAATCTAAATTGCTACCATATTTCCAGGAATGTTTTTAATAATATAAGGAAAGTTAATAAATACTTATCCTTATATTATTTGTGTTTTTTAAAAAATAAGAAATAAAAACAAAATTATTATTTACTTTTTAAAAAGAGGAAGAAACATTGCTGCCTTGATGTCATTGTACAAATGCTTACAAAACAAATGACCCAGCTTACATATTGCCTTTTTAAAACTATATCTAAAATAATATTTCTGAAAAGGTTCTAGTAATATATTTTAATTAATAATGTGAATTTGTACTATTGGGACTTTTTATTTAATTTTTTTCACAATGTTTTATGATACCTTTTAGTGATGAATACAAGAAAATAAGAACTAATCCAAATAATTTATTAGTGTGTGACGTTTCTGCAATAGCATTGTCACCATCATCAGACAAAAGAATTAAATCTAATGATGGTGACAATACTGTTGCTGAAACGTTACACACTAATAAATTATTTGGATTAGGTCTTATTTTCTTGTATTATAATCTATAATCCAAATTGTGCTTATCATTTTAGTGATGAATTAAATTGCGTGTGTACAATATTTTAAACAAAATAAAAATACAATACTATTTATTATTTTAATATAAGTAAATGAATATAATGAGAAGAAAGTGAATAAATTTAAAAAATAAGGCAAATAAATTGTATTTAAAAAAAATCTATATCCTTTAACCCTTTGAGTGCTGGTGTCATTTTATAGCTTTAGTCATATTTTTTTCCAAAAATGATCAAAATTTTAAACACAAGGTAATAAGACCAAATCCAAATAAATAAATAGTATGTTTATTTGGATTTGGTCTTATTACCTTGTGTTTATAATCTATAATTCAAATTGTGCCTTATCGATCAAAATTTTAATTTTTTTCTAAAATTTATTCATTTTTTATTTAATTATTGATTTGATGCATTATAAAAATAGATATTCATCTTAAATATTGATGATAAATATAATGTAAAAAAGTTGGTGGACGAGTGGGTAACACCCTCGATTCCCGACAGTCATGAACCGGGATTGAATCCTGCGTTAACATTTTGTTTTATATGTGAATAACCTTCACATATTATTCATTGTTTCAATTATCATAAACTAGGTTGCTCTTGTTGAGCGGTACCTAATAAAGTGATTTTGAACCGGATGATAAATATAGATTATTACAGTTATTATTCTGAATATAGAGCAATCCATAGTTAAACCTTTAGATAATAAAAAGGCATATATATTGAAATGAATAAAATATTTATTTGCCAATATTTGCCTTTTTATTATCTAAAATTGCAGTTATTATGTAAAAATTTTACAATTTTAATGATTTAAATAGAGGTTATATATATATAAAAATATATTAAAAATAAAAAAAGACATATCCTGACCAGAAACACATGTGCTTTTTAGATGGCGGAGCGCCATCTAGTGGAACAGAAATTAACTAAACATTGATTTAACCTGTTCCCTGATATTTGGCCAACCCATTTTATTGATAAATCAAGAAAAGCCTTCCACAAACTCGTTTTGCGCTGTTGGCGCTCTTTAGCATGGAGCAGGCTGTACCACTGCGACCAAAAATATTTTTGTCCCAGAGGTTTCTTGAGAAATCAAGAAATGGGTATTTAAGGCCAAATTTGCGTAAATACGCTTAACACCTGAAAAAAGAATAGAAAAAAAAAAGAAAAATTAAAAGGTCAGGTGTAGATATTAAAAATAATGGCGCTCTGCCATCTAAAAAGCACATCTTGGTCAGGATATGCCTTCTTTATTTTTAATATCAACACCTGACCTTTTTATTTTTTTTTCTATTGTTTTTTGATAAAAATATATGTGAATATATGTGCTCCTGGTCAGGTTATGCCTTCTTTGTTTATAAAAATATCTGTATAAATTTTCAAATAATTAAAATCAAAATTATATTTAATATGATAATCCGTGAAGCATGGTGTGACACAATGCTGGCTTATTGGGGCAATCTGGGCATAAAATGTTGTTTGCTTTCTTTTGCAAGCACCTTTCCCCCTTTTTTACATTTACTAAGAAGACTGCTGCATACAATGTAATTATGTTTGAATTTTGTATCTTCAAATTGATCAGGAAAGTTTTTCTTCTAACTGATGGTCAGTTTGAACAGGCAAGCTTCTTTTCTGATTTCTTGTGGAAAATTTGCTTTTATAATCTTCCAAAAGTTCATTAATGACTTCTTGTCTAAATTCTTTCTAACTAAAAAAAAAAGAGGGAAAATGTTACCAGTCTTTCACAGGCCAACCCAGCCAGCAAACTAACTAAACAAAGATCAAATTTCTCACTCAGGGTGGGCAGAAATGAGTCAGCAGTGTCATATTTAATGTGGCGACTTAGAGTAGACTGCTGCACAGAAAGGATTTAATTTTTATAGCACGTGGACTAAAGTCGCTTCCCGACCCTACAGACTCTTCTTCTTCTTTCTTATCTTCACTCAATCATATTAGGGTATCAAGCTTGTAGAGCTTGACAACCGTCATGACTGGGTGAAGTAGAATGCTTCTGTCTTTGTCATTAAGACTGGGAGCACTACTCAGTGGCAGGCCGACTTAGCTCCAAAAGAAATGGCCGCCTCTGACATGAGGAACAGATGCCATGTGCAGCCGCTCCTAACATGGAGTACAGACTCAACCTGTATCCCTGGATTAGGAGCCCTTACAGGGTACTATCAGCCAGGCCAGCTGAGCTCAGGTTTTTTAGCGAGCTTGTTACTGCTCCCCCTCCTCCTTTTTCATCCGAGCTTGGGACCGGCAAAGGGGGAGTTACCCTGCACACTAAATCTTTTAAGCAACTATCATCACCTTCCGCACCCAAAGTGTTAAGAAAGGGAAGCATAAGGTAACAAGACAACTCACTCCAAATTAATAATTTACTGCACAATTTATTAATTTGGATTTGGTCTTGTTACCTTATATTTCAAATCTATAGTCCAAATTGTACCTTATCATAAAGAAAGAGAAGAGGAATGCTGAAACTTCCCTTGGAATCCTGAACCATTTTATATTTTAACCTTGCCTCTATTTTTTACGGCAAATTCTTAAGCCTTTTTGTCTGTATTAATGCAGTATTTTTGATGAAACAATGAATAATAACCACTTTTCTAAAATCATAAAAATTACTTGTCCTTATCCTTCCAACCTCCATTGAGCAACCACCTTTTGGGTAGTCTCTCATGGGAAGTGATCCTGTACCTCTTTTTCCACAGCCTTGAGAAATACTTCTAAGCCGCCTAGGGCATACTGATATGGAGCAAATACTTTTATAGAGCTAGCTAATATAGAGGTAATCCCTCTAGAGGTATTATTATAGCTCCTAATTATACCCAAGGTTGATAGAGACCATCATCGTTGAGGAATAAATTTGTGAGGAGTCTCATTGGGAGGGATAATACTGACGTGTCTTTGAGCAAGGGCTCAGATAGGATGCTACGCTGCCGAAGCCATTGTTTTATTATTGCTTCATGCACATTGGTGGCGCCGTCTGGCATTGGCCAAATACACCCGTGTAGCACATACATAACAAATACATATATTTGGCACAATTTCACCTGTTTCTGGAGTAACAGTGGCATCAACTTATCGTCCCCTGTCTTTCAGGGTGGTCTGGTTGATAAATAGGTTCACGTAGAGAGGGAGCTATATTACATTGTGGAACACACAGATTGTTACACTGTTTTGCTCAAGTCAACAAACATAAGTGACTGAGCTGGCATACTGGCCTTAAAATACTGTCAAACCTTGATAGAACAACATCATTTGGGACCAAGATTTCATCTTGTTGCAACCATGTAGCTACAAGAAAATAAGACTTAATCCAAATAAATTAATAGCATGTGACCTTTCAGTAGCAGCATTGTTACCATCATCAGACAAAATAATAAATGGTCTTATATAAGGTCTTATTTTCTAGTAGCTATAATCTATAATCAGAATTTTGCTTTATCATTGTAACCATGTTGTTGCAACTTAGAACTTAGAACCTTAGAATTAGATTTAATTCTAACTGTGTCATAGATAGCGACAAGTTTGAAAATAAGTGATCAAGAATATTTATATCCATGTAGACATTTAGGCTGGGCATACATCACAAAAATATTTTCATTGATTAAACCGTTACACATTTTTGACCTTGGCACAAGTGTGTTATTTCCTGATTTCTAATGTCTTAATAGTTTAGCCATCATACCTTCCAAAGTTTGCCCTTGTGCTGCTCGGGAGGAAGTTTTTTTTTTTTTTTTTGTATAGCCCCATTTATGCAAATGCAAACATTTTATTTCATGAACAGACAACATCTAGATCAAAAGTAATGCTTATTTATACTTCAAAACAAAGGTAATTAACAAAACTAAGATAAAAAAGGTAATAGACCAAAGTGTATATAATCCAAATTGTGCCTTATCAAAATTAAGATACAGTAGAATCTCCATGAGAGGATACTCGCGTTAGAGGACACCTCTTTACAAAGACAGTTTTCATTTGCAAAATTACCATTTTTACTATTTAGAAACTCTCTGGTAAGAGGACACCTTTCCCTAAAGGGCAATTTAGCTCTGCAATTAGGTGTTGTCCTATACAGGGAGGTTCTGCTGTACTTATGATTATTGATAAATATCAATGATGATGATGGTTGTGCACAGAATATTTTTTCTGTGCTCTTGACTTGATAAATTCCCCATAGACACAACAAAATGGATAGAATAATAAATACACACATTGATAGTCTATGTGGTAATATTGTCTAATTTCTCTAGAAATTCATTATCATATTCTTCTTCTTTCTTATCTCCACTCAATCATATTAGGATATCAAGTTATGACCCTTGATGGTGTCTGTTTGACAACCATAATGACTGGGTGAAGTAGAATGCGTCTGCCTTTGTCATTAAGACTGGGAGCACTACTCAGTGGCAGGCCGACTTAGCTCCAAAAGAAATGGCCACCTCTGACACGAGGAACAGATGCCATGTACAGCCACTCCTAACATGGAGTATAAACGCTGCTCATCCTGTATCCCTGGACCAGGAGTCCTTACAGGGTACTATCAGCCGGGCCAGCTGAACCCAAGTTTTTTAGCGAGCTTGTTACTGCTCCCCCTCCTCCTTTTTCATCCGGGCTTGGGACCGGCAAAGGCAGAGTTGAAATTCATTATTATTATTTTAAAACAAAATGAGTTTGCTGGATGTTTGCAGATTCTTAGCACATTCTATTTTCATATACAAATTATAAATGTAATCATAGCATGGAAATGTATAACATAATAACATTTGTCCAATGCAAAAATGCAAATTCCATATATTTTATTTTATAGTCACCTGAACAAACTTTTTGCAGCATATAATTGGTTTATCTTTTCTTTCTCAATATCATGTAAGAGGAAGACACATTTTAAGTCCAACTACAGAATTTGTTTTTCCTAGATGGAAATAAAAAAAAAAAAATTGGTGGTTGCCTGTAAAGTCGGTTTTACGGGCGAAGATTTTACGTGACAACGGTAGAATATTTATTGATATGAATATAATTAAATTGCACAATAGGAACAAGGAATTGAATGAAAATAAGAATTGCACAAATTTTAACTATAGAAATATATTTTGTTTACTAAAACATTGTACATGTAAACTTAAACTTAACTAATTCCTATTTGAGTGATTTTGTTGAGGATAGGACGATGATAGGAGAAATATGAAATGAAAGGAAGTGTTTCTGCTGTAATGTGTCTTGCGAAAGTCAAGTCGATAGTTGTTCCTTTTAATGTAGTTGACTTAGAAACGTTTGATACGCAATCAAGATTATACGTATTTTTCATGAAATTAAGAAACGAGTTGTCAGGCTTTACGTTTTTGTTAAAATCACCACACAGAAGAATCGGTATACTAGAATCAACTTGCACGAACGGTGGCACGTACTGGCTGTTGTGAATGTACGGACCGAGTCCTTGCCATAGTAACATTCCAATATCCTGCATACTAGCTCCTGGATGAATATATACAGCACCGAGTATAAACTTGAAGCTAGTATTAGCGGCGAAGCAAGTAACTTCAGTCATGCACATGTCACCCTTGGTTTTAATGACACGAGTTACGTCTGTAATCGCAACTTGGAACACTTCCGCCGTAGATGTCGATGATAATTTACGATAGATCGCCACTCCACCAGCCGCGTTAGTATTTGAAAATCAAAACACTTATTCAGATCGAAGGTTCAAATTTTTGCTAAATAAATTTGAAATTAAATAAAATTTGTAATTGTAAATGATGAAGTTGAAAATTAAAACATTTACTTAAATTAGATGTTAAAATTCTTGCTCAACACAGTTTAAATAAAGTTTTCTTATATCTGCCACTTTTTCTTAATATTTGTAATTTTAAAGAATCAATTCGAAAATCAAAACATTTATTCAGATCGAAGGTTCAAATTTTTGCTAAATAAATTTGAAACTATTTAAAATTTGTAAAATAATAATTAATTAATTAATTAATTTTAAACTAATAATTTACTTAACACTATCAACATTTATCAATAGTATGACATAACCTATAAACTCAGTTTCTCAACTTTTGTGTCAATCTAACAATTAATCAATCAATCATAGTTTACGATAATGAAATATCAGTGTACAATTATTTACCTTTATTGTTGTAGTTGTTGTAAATGACGAATCTAAGCACTCCACATTTTCACTACAGACACAGCTGACGATACTTTAACCACACGTGTGAACTTGTATTATGACGCTTTCTTGTTTTTCCAACGCCAAGAACGTTCGAGAAAGACAAAGACAGAGACAAGCATGCGGCGATTCAATGCGCCTAATTCTCTAGCGCTGCGCGCGCAGCACTCTCGTTCGATGACTCATCGTAACGTTACCGGACGTTACACTTTTTCATAAGTGACTCCCAGCCGCAACCTAATTTAAGACGTTGTCACGTCAAAAAAGAATTCCAGATTAGTATTCACTATGGAATGGACCAGTACAGACCAGAGTTAGAGACTGCTGCCATAATAACATGCCAACTTTGTTCATGATTCCTACCTATCTCCAAACTTAAGCCAGTCAAATGTCAAGCTTTGGATTTTATTAAATGACAATTGTCAGATACTTATGTGTATGTGATAACTTTTGTCTTGAAATATTTACTCCTGAACATGAAAAAAAAAAGTATGCACATGTATATTTCCCATCTTGTCTATAAAATATGTCCAGTGTAGTTACATATATGTGGTGTGTTGTATTCAGGCCAAATGGGTGACCTGCAATGAAAGGACCATTCTGGTGATTGCAACCAGGAGAGGCATACAGGTGAGTTCATTTATCTGTGATTCTTCCAATTAAAAGACCCTACTTGCCCATCTATTGGAGACATGAGAATATATCTTCCTATTGTGTTACTTCTTATTTGCCACCTTCCTAGGTACCCCATTTTTCCCACAAGATGAAGCCAAGTGCTGTCTGGTGAAGCATATTGGTTTTTTTATTTAAATATTTCAATTTAAAGCCCTATGTCCCCCTAGGGACACTTGCGCTGTTATATGTATTCCTCTACATTTGTGTCTATACATATTTACAATAATTTTAGGCCGTAAAGAATAGTCATATGATATTAACAAGGAGAAAGAGAGAAAAAAAAAACATTTCGATCAAAATTGTTCAATTATCATTATTATTATAAGAAAGGAGGAAAAAAAAAAAAATAAGAGTTTAAACATTCTAAAGACAAATGAAGTTCTTAAATCCTAACGAGAACAGTGTGATAAAGAAAAAAATGTCTGGCAATATCTACATGGTTGATAACTTGAAATATGGATTCTGTTTGATTATGGCAAGAAATTAGATTAAATACACCCCCATCCTTGTTTCTCTATGTGTTCTTGTGGAAATAAACAACACTGAGAGAGAGATATAGGTAACCCAGGTTCCTGGAGCACAAACTACCTGGACTATCCAGCTCACTGGTATGGACTAGTGCTAAGCTCTTCTAATCGCATCCTGAGTGGATTGCTGAGCTGAACTAATCAACCAGGAAGTTCCATATGCTGAGGTCAAGTCTGTTGATGATATTATATATAGTCCTCAATTGTCACTCACAGAGAAAGCAAAAAATTAGTTCAATTATTTATGGTATTTTTAAATATTAATAACACCATATTATTGTTCGCCGAAAACCTGAGATTTACTTGGTCAATTTAGATGCTTACTTTGCTGTAGCACATTTTTCTGGGAATGTTTATGAACATTAAACACAAGGTAATAAGACCCTTAATCCAAATAAATAAATAAATAGTGTGTGACGTTTCAGTAACAGCATTGTTACCATCTTCAGACTAAATAATTTTTCCCACTTCTAATTCTAAGAATAATATTTTAGGGTTCTTAGAAAACTATCTTCTTCCCTTTTCTGCTATATCTTGTATACACACTTGGTAACCCTAACTATTTAAAACATGCTGTGATATACACAAAGTAATAAGACCAAATGCAAATAAATAAATTGTGTGTGATGTTTCGGCATCAGTGTTGTTACCATCTTCAGACAAAGTACTTTTCAGTTTTAGTTTCAGTACTTTTGTCTGAAGATGGTAACAATGCTGTTACAAAAACGTCACACACAATTTATTTATTTGGATTTGGTCTTATTACCTTGTGTTTATAATCTACAATCCAAATTGTGCCTTATCATGCTGTGATATAATTTCTCATTCCAGTTCTCTACCTGCTCTTGAGTGAAGACCTACTGTGCTCTCTACTATGGCTGCTAGCAAGAACAACAAGAAGGAACCTACTCCTGCCTTTTCTGTTGACCTGGAGTAGATCGAAGATAAAGATGAAGAACTGATCACCAACCACTACGTGGCTCTTCAGTACATGAACAAACCTTCACTTCAAGAACTCGACATCAATCTGGTTGGCTACATCGAGAAGAGGAGCCATGCTCATCAGGCGCATGAATGAAAATACTGGACTTAAATGAAACTATGGATGACTTCCTTGCTTTCCAGAACCTCCATGGGGAGGTGAAGACCCCCGAGACGGCTGCCAAATCTGCCTAAACAGATCCTGCCCTAGCTTTCCAAAAAGCAGAGGTGCAGACTGAGCCCATCCTGCCTACCACTACAGACCCCTGTTCCTGCAGTCATCTCTACTCCTAGGAAGCCTGCTGCTGTCCCCACCAAGAGGAAGCAACCAGAGGCAACCAACCCTCCTGACAAAATAACAAATGCTGTTGTTCCCCTCAGGCCTGCCCTCTCCTGTGCCACCAAGCCAGTTGCCCCCAAGGTCAAACTGCACGCAGAGAAATTGGCGGAGCATGCTGTTGTTGTTTAAGATAACCCACAGGCCAACCTCCCAGACATCCTGAAGGCTGACCGCGCTGCCCATCCCTTGCCCCAAGGTGTCTCTGCGCAACAGAGGAAAGCTGGTGCTTCACGCCTGACACCATCCCTGCTGTCTGCTCCTCCCTGACCAACAAGCTGGAAGGCATGAAGGTTCGCCAGCAGAATGAACTCCTGCCATGAAACTGTCTTTTCAGGGTGGATAAGGATACCACCAACTCCACCATTGAGAATACCTTCCTGGCCACTTCATCCGTGAGCCAACACCGTGGTGACAAAGTGGTGTGTGTGGTGCACCATTCTGCTGTGAGGAACGGAACCTGCACGGCCTTTATCGAGGTGGATAAGGCCACCTTCAGATCCCTGGGTGCTCACCGAAGGATTGTGATTGATGGAGTGATCCTCAACTTTGAAGAATCCGTCCGTGTCCGCTGCTGTGGCTTCAGCTACAACTCAGACCAATGCACCATGACTTATGTTGCAACAGCATCACCTATATCACAAGCTTTCAGATTACTCTCTAATGCTACTGTGCCTGGGACAGCCAACATGTTGAGATCCTGGGTCTCCAATGTTACAAGTACCTATGCCTACCAATTGTTGCTGCAAATATAAGAAACATTTATAACAACAATGGGCAAAAATTCAAGCTTTTATAACTTTGTTAATTATGAACGTACCTATTTAAAATGCTGTCATAAAAAAAGCTTACTATTGGGTATATAAACTGGCAAAGAATCTCACCCACAACCACTGTGATTTACAGGTGTATGATCCAAATGGAGATGTCCTTCTATTCTGGTATGCCTTCCCTCAGGATGAAACAACCGACCATGCTATTGGTGAGGATAGTTTTGTTCTTTCTAACTTTTATATTTTGTTTCAAATTGATGCCATGTTGTACAAGTTAAATTCTGAGTTGGCCTGCCATTATTCCTTTCTGTTATATGGTTAGCAGCTGTTTTTGTACTACAGAGAGAGAACCTTTTAACACTTTTGTAACTGGGAAATGTGTTGTAAATTATTGGTACTTGTGGATGATGGTCCACTGAGTTTATAAACATGGCTATGTATCTTTTTATTATTTGGAGCATATATAAAATACTAATTTTAAAACCATTTTGTTTAAAGCTTTTTTCAGAGCAATATTGTTATATTGTTAGTATTTCATTAATTAATCCATTACAGTAAGTTAGTGTCCTCACTAAGGGGGTCGGTGGAAGGATGGTCTAAACCGTTGGTTTTCGACCGCTACGACCTGGGATCAAATACTGAATTTGGCCCTTTTTGACGTGACAACGTCTTAAATTAGGTTGCGGCTGGGAGTCACTTATGAAAAAGTGTAACGCCCGGTAACGTTACGATGAGTCACCGAACAAGAGTGCTGCGCGCGCAGCGCTAGAGAATTAGGCGCATTGAATCGGCGCATGCTTGTCTCTGTCTTTGTCTTTCTCGAACGTTCTTGGCGTTGGAAAAACAAGAAAGCGTCATAATACAAGTTCACACATGTGGTTAAAGTATCGTCAGCTGTGTCTGTAGTGAAAATGTGGAGTGCTTAGATTCGTCATTTACAACAACTACAACAATAAAGGTAAATAATTGTACACTGATATTTCATTATCGTAAACTATGATTGATTGATTAATTGTTAGATTGACACAAAAGTTGAGAAACTGAGTTTATAGGTTATGTCATACTATTGATAAATGTTGATAGTGTTAAGTAAATTATTAGTTTAAAATTAATTAATTAATTAATTATTATTTTACAAATTTTAAATAGTTTCAAATTTATTTAGCAAAAATTTGAACCTTCGATCTGAATAAATGTTTTGATTTTCGAATTGATTATTTAAAATTACAAATATTAAGAAAAAGTGGCAGATATAAGAAAACTTTATTTAAACTGTGTTGAGCAAGAATTTTAACATCTAATATAAGTAAATGTTTTAATTTTCAACTTCATCATTTACAATTACAAATTTTATTTAATTTCAAATTTATTTAGCAAAAATTTGAACCTTCGATCTGAATAAGTGTTTTGATTTTCAAATTGATTCTTTAAAATTAAAAATTCATCCATTCAATTTCAAATGTTCAACAGGAATCACCACTCA